>CAUYQU010045706.1:0-16442 GCA_963574635.1 Cheracebus regulus | reverse complement strand
TCACATAGTCCCATATTTCTTGGAGACTTTGTTCATTCCTTTTTCCCCTTTTTTCTGTCATCTTGCCTTCTTGTTTTATTTCATTGAGTTGATCTTCGACCTCTGATATCCTTTCTTCTGCTTGGTCAATTCGGCTGTTGAGACTTGCGCATGCTTCGTGAAGTTCTTGTGTTTTTCAGCTCCATCAATTCACTTATATTCCTCTCTAAGTTGTCCATTCTCGTTAGCATTTCATTAAATCTTCTTTCAAGGTTCTTAGTTTCTTTGCATTGGGTTAGAACGTGTTCTTTTAACTCACAGAAGTTTCTTATTATCCACCTTCTGAAGCCTGATTCTGTGAGTTCATCGCACTCATCCTCCATCAAGCCTTGTTCTCTTGCTGATGAGAAGCTGCGATCCCCTGTAGGAGAAGAGGCATTCTGATTTTCGGTGTTCTCAGCCTTTTTGCACTGGTTTCTTCCCATTTTTGTGGATTTATCCACCTGTCGTCTTTGTAGTTGCCGACTTTCAGATTGGGTCTCTGAGTGGACGTCTGGCTTGTTGGTGATGAAGTTTCTTCTGTTTCTTAGTTTTCCTTCAGTGGATGCCCCTTCCCCACAGAGCTGGGCCTTCTCGGGTTCAGCTGTGCTTGCTGTGAAACTCTCAGTCCTCAGTGCTTCCAATTGCTGTTCTCCTTGTGGGGATGGGACCAGCCGAGCCCGACTAAAAGGGCGCCCAGTCCCATATACTCCGCACCTCGAAGCGCCGTGCCGGGGAGCTGGCAAAACAGCCGTGCCAGCCAAAAGAGTTGTGCTGGCGACCCATGGGGCTCTTCCGCCAGGAATCTACCGGTCTGTGGGCAACAAAAATTCGTCGGAAAGTGCGGTGTCCACTCGCTCTCTACACTTTCACTGGGAGATACAATCCTGAGCTGCTGCTAATTGGCCATCTTTGATCTCTCTCCAGATACATATATTCTATATGTATCAAGTGAGATGCCTGGACAAATTCTATAACCAAATACTGGATAACAGTGAAAATAAAATACAAAATTTGCCAAAATAAAACTTATCACCTCTAGATGACACAGAAATCCCAAAGACTTTACCAGCATCATAAAGTTTGCCTCTGCAGTTAATTAAAAAAAATGAAACCAAAATAAAGCACCTACAATGTATTCATAATTCTCTTAAGAATTACCTTTCTTTGACATCAGTGTAGCATACTTACCAAGGACATATTTCTTTAGTTACATGAATTAAAGTGTAATAAGAATCTTTGTCAGATTTTTTTACTTATAAATACTAGAATTCTTAATACAAGGGGGTTTTATGAAGGACACAATTTTAAGAGATCTCTAGGCACACAGAACAGAAATGATTGATTGAACAGGCAAAGCTACAGTGGAGCCAACCTGACTCCAGGTTCTTTTTCTTTAATGTATACATAGGAACTGTGAACATCCTATAAAGTGGGTCTTTTCTCATTACTCTAGTTGACAGATAAAATGCCAACTGTTAACAGTCTGCATGTAACAGACAGAACTGGCACTGCAGCAGCCCTGAAGGTACTCTTAAAAACTAATGCTTAAATTCAGGAGTAACCCAAGGCTTAAAGTGTGTTGCACTGACAATAAACAGACCATATTTATTCTTTAGGAAACACTGCTATTCCTATTTTCCTTGAAGGAATTCTGGAATGTCAGCTCACTGGGTGGAAATGCCTCTGGTTAAAGTGTCTCAATTAAAAACTTAGCCAGAGATTATGTTTTAAGAATGCAGAAAAAACAAACAAACATGAACAGTAGTACCAGCAATACAGGGAAGAGAATTATAATCTTTCATGCAGGTAGAATGGTCACGAAGTTATCAACAATAGATGGCTGTTGTGATACAAATTCTGTATTACTAAAAGTTAAGGCCATGCTAATAGCTGTCTGACATCCTAACCTACTCAAACAGTAGCAGAGAACAAGCAACCCAAATGGATACATGTAACTGTTTTTTAATGCTATCTAGTCGCATACTTGACATTCTTTTACCAAGTTTTTAAAGCTCAAAACCAGGGTGCAGGAAATACGTGAGAACACAGTAGGGTTTAGTCTTCTTTGCTCTCGCTTTCTGCCTGCTCACACCTCAGACTGTGGGCTAGGCATTGACCCTCATCCTTCTTCTAGGCCAGGGTCCAGCATAACTGAGGGGCCAGGGTCACCCCTGCCCTGTGAACTTGGAGAGGACAATCTGAACTGCAGCCACTCATACTACCACTGATGAGTCCAAGCTATAGACGCTCTACTTTCAAATGGAAGAACAGAAATAAGCTTCCACAAGCATTGCATCAGTCTGCAGTCAAGGTACTCAATTCATTTCAGCGTTTACTAACAACAAGCTTACTAAGCACCTTTTCCGTACCAGGCCCTGTGCTAGATGCTCAAGATACATGTCCTCTCTCTCTTCCCCTCCCTCCCTCTCCAAAGTAGCTCTTGTCTTCTAACAGTCAGTCTCTCACAGGCTCACATTTTAGCTGCAGGCACAGAGACAAACGAACACATTTTAGATCATGGCAATAAGTGCAATGAAGAATATAATGCTGAAAGACATAGTTCTTAAGAAATCAATGGTCATGAGTGAGAAGAAATGCCATAAGAAAATGGGCAAATATAGTGAGAACACATGGACACAGGGAGGGAACATCACACACTGGGGTCTGTTGGGGGGTGGGGGCTGGGGAGGGATAACATTAGGAGAAATATCTAATGAAGGTGATAGGGGATGGAGGCAGCAAACCACCATGGCATGTGTATACCTATATAACAATCCTGCAAGATCTGCACATGTACCCCAGAACTTAAAGTATAATAATTTAAAAAAGGGCAAATATTTTTAATCCCCATACTTCTGTGAACCCCGGTTGCCTCTCATATAAGGGTTAAAGCAGATAATTGCTAAATTCCTTTCCGACTCAAAAATTCTATGGTGCCAGGCTTAGGAATATTTTCTGCTGAACTTGATCATTCCCATTAAGTTGTTCAGTAGTTTTTACTTTAAAATAACACTACTAAAATTTCAGTAAGGCAAAAACACCATAAGCAGAAAAACACGGCAAATGACATATAGCACAGGAATTCTTATAAAGCCAAAGGAAACACTGACACTCATTAAAAGATAAGAAATGTAAATTTCCAATGCAATTACCAATATATATTTCTTACATTCCTTTGTATGTACTAGATTCTGAGTTCTCAATAAATCTGAAACATAGTAGGTGCTCAATGTATATTTGTTGAACAAAGGAATTCAATTCCAAGATTTCAGGAAATGATATTATCTACTTGTGATAAAGATATGGAAATCTTTATTACCTTCCTGGAGGGCAGTTAAGTGGCTGCCTTGTGCCTAATAAATCAATTTCAATCAAATTCAGAATTTTCTACTTGTGAAAATGTATTACCTTAATATATTAAAAAAACAAGGTATTTTCTCTATTTAGGGGTCAAAACCAGAAAGATAATACCTGGGCTGGAGTGTTTGTCGTCACAGGAGATGGCGATTCACTAACTTTTGGCTCACTTGGGGACGCAGCTGACCCCTGTGACTCTTGACTTGCAGGCTGGTCCGGAGACAAAGCATCACTGCTGTCTTCGTCAAATGAGAAATCGCCCTGAGTGTGGGGATATTCCTCCTTCCCAACGCCTAAAGAAAGAAATGATTTTTGACTTATGTTGGCTTTGGAATACCGAGCTTAATGTGAAGGAGGAAACTGTTTCCTATGGAAATTTATGAAGCTGTTTTAAAAAAAGTCAAACCAATGTACTTCCCAGTGCAAGAACATACCACTACCCATGATGCATTCTTGGGTAGAAAAGAAATAAAAATCAAACCTGCATTAGATTAAGACTTTGGGTCCAGCCACCAGTTACAGCAAGTACAAGTGCCAGTAATCTTAATAACACCTGGGGATACAAATGCAATCAGTAAAATCTAGAATGTGGGACATGCTAGAGGACAAAACAAGCCTGTTTTGTCAATAAATAAGTAGTAAGAAAAAAAAAAGAAGATCCACCCAATACGTTAAGATTTAAGAGACATATCAGTCGGAGGCAACGTGTGGACCTTGTTTGGATCCTGAGGGGAAATCCAACTGTTAAAAGACAAGACAAGGGGGAAAATGGGGACATGACTGGGTGTATGTCGGTAAGTTCCCACTTTAGGGAGCAACTCGGCTACACTGACATCTCATATGATTTTTTTTTTTTTCTGGTAAAGCTTATACCAGAAACAAAAAGGGAAACATCAGTAACTAAGTGTGGTAAGACCAGGATAAAACAGATACTACCCATTTTATACTCATGTGCTATTCACCTTCCTGAACTAACACTGAACATGCTATTTATCTTTCCTAGAAGTAGATAAAATAATGAATATTAAACCACAGAATCTAAACATAAGTTTACCTTAGAAAATTATTTCAATAATCCACTTAGCAAGCAATTTTGAAAAGTTAATATTCTATCTTAAAAACTATTGTAGTTTTCATCATCCCTGGGGACTTCAGATTTTGTACTGGTATGAGTTTAAAGCTCAGGCAATTTGTAGTCACAAATTCTAAGCAGTACAATCAACCATGATTCCATGCAGTCCTAGAGATGGACCCCAAAAGGTGAGATGAAATCAGAAAGTAATAATTAAACCTCAGACCTAACAAGGGCATCTGTTAACTGGCAGCAGATGCTAGTCTTACAATACATAATGAAATGACAGTAACATGAATCACTGTTAATTTCTAATAATTACCCCAGAAAACAATACGATTGGTGCTAGCCTTTAAATTAATTTGTTTTATCTAAAACTTCCAAGTTTCTCTTTCTCCCCACAAATAGTAAATTTTTAGAGTCTTGCCTATAATTGCTTCTTTAACACTGGAGTCTACAGGAAGGATGTTTTTCTCTACCAGCTCCATAGGACCAGGTCTCTGAGCAATCTTTTCATTCAGATCATCTGCTAGTCGAGCTCTTTTCAACTTCATCTGAGTAGCCTGCAGCGATGGCTCTGCAAATGTTTCTAAAAGAGGAAACACAGTTTTACCCATTACTTGAATTACTATTTCTATTCCATAATGTTATTTCAGGCCAACTAACTGAATTTAAACTGATTTAGACATATTTTTGTTTTCTTAATGTATTTATGGAAAGAGAAAATGACTGTTTAAGAATGCTCCAGCATGCATTTTGTCTTTTTTAGTCCTGGATAGCTTTACTTTGTCTATATAATTTGAATGCCCACAGACTCAAACTAACATGTCCTTAAACTAAAAATGGGGTACTGCTATTGTTTATTTATGGTAGGAGGGGCAAATTCACATTTATTAGGTATTGGGGATCCAGAGAATGAGCAAGACAGATGTGGCCCATGGCTCAAGAAGTTGACAGTCCTAGATTTGGCGTCTTTGGAAAGTCAATTCTTAGAAGGGAGATACCGCCTCTTAGGGTTATAAGCTTCTCTGCAGAGGTCAGTGGGAAGAGCTATCATGCATGTTCTTGAATTGATCCCTCTGTGTCTCGGCTGGTCATCATAGTTAAGAATTTGGAGCCAGGAGCAATAGCTCATGCCTGTAATCCCAGCACTTTGGGAGGCAGAGGGGGGCGGATCACGAGGTCAAGAGATCTAGACCATCCTGACCAACATGGTGAAACCCCGTCTCTATTAAAAAAAAACACAAAAATTAGCTGGCTTTGGTGGCATGTGCCTGAAGTCCACCTGAGCAAGTCTCCTGAGGCAGGAGAATTGCTTGAACTTGGAAGCAGAAGTTGCAACGAGCTGAGATTGCATCACTATACTCCAGCCTAGCGACACAGCAAGACTCCGTCTAAAAAAAAAAAAAAAATTGGGTTTATTTCTGAGTATATATCTTCATGTCAGGAACATTCAACTATAATATACAGTAATTAATGGTTGTATAGAGGCATCAACTCATCTACTTACATGAAATTGGTACAACCAATCAACCAATGTAAAACTATTATAAATACCATAATTCATCCATCTGCTTCTTTCTGTCAGTACTTGTATTTCTGGTAACTCTCGTTAATGTTTTTTCCATTGTTCTAAAAAATGTTTATAAATGATGAAAAATAGTGATGTGTGTCTACCCAAAATTCTGAGTTGAAAGTTGCTTGCCTCTTAAGTTACACTACAGAAGGTCTTTTAATGAAACTCCCCATAAGTTGGCTTAAGATGAATTGACATTCTTTCTTTCTCTAGGTATTAATAGAATGTTCTGGCTGAAGCTCAAGGCTCACTGAAAGCACAAGGCTAGGAGGTTACCTTGAAGCACATCTGTGCAGCTTCTCTATCCACCAGCTGAGCTGTATGCGTGCCAAAAGTGAGCCTTGATTGTCCAGAAAATGATTCATATCTTTTATGACCACTATTGTCAATACATAATTTAACTAAATGTCACGAGAAAATGATAAACTTCCAAAGTAAAATGATTATTTCTTGGAAACTTAAATGCTTTGGAAAAATTTGATAAAGGCGAGTCATTAAAACAATCACTGACAAATTCGTTTGGGCAATTAACTGTAAGAAATTTGGGGAAAAGGTTGTAAAATCTAGGATTTTAAAGCTCAGATTGTTTTTTAAGTGTCTTTATTTCTGTTGCATCATACATGGAAACTATAGGTGATATACACTGGCTATGCTTTATGCAGTGAAGATGATGTGAACTCCATTCATTGAAATCTTACCCAAAGAGGAGGCTCTAGCACAAGGCTGGAATATTGTAAATAAAGGTAGACTTCTACAAGTTAAAATAAAATGTATGTCCATCTCATTTTCATTATTTTCCCATACAACCAACTGTGGCCCCAATCTTCTGAGATAAAACAATTCTAACCATGTAAGATGATAGTTGGGGAGAACTGCACCATAAGGATCACTCTTAGGTTGGTATTTCAATGCTTCTGGTTAAGATCTAGGTAGGACAGACTCTTTCTTCTCTCTTCCATTACCATCACCTGAGTGATAGCAATATATATGGAAAGAAAATATTCTCAAGTAAGTAGAGCCTCGCATTTTGGTATGTTTCTGTTCCTGGTCTTATTACCTGTATCTCCATGACTGAGGCTAAAGTTTAGCTGCTGAACTTCAGGAAGTAATTTAGACTCTTGACTGCCAAATATCCAGTCCAATAAAAATCAGGTTAATATTAACATACAGTTGGGAGTGGTGGTGGTTTTAAGATATTTTAAAAAATAAAATGACATTCTTATTTCAGAAATCCCAACTTAAGAACAGATGTCTCAAAAACATCATTTATAATTCATTCATAAATACGGTTAGATTTTTAAATAGTGGATAGTCTTAAAAAAGATTTCTTTTGAGAGTTGAATGTATTTTCCTTGATTTTAATTGTGTTAATAAAGCTTGTTATAGTTAGAAGGCAAACTGAAAATAGATAGCATTGTTACTACAAAAATGTCCCTTATAAGTCAAGATGTTTTCAGGCAAAGAAGCACCCACTTACTTGACTACTTATCAGTAAACTTGCTTCTCTGAATACTCACTTATCCCTGACTGGTAGCTGCTCTACCCTACTACTGGAGTTCCGGAAGAGCCTTTTTAGTCCAGCAGACTTTTGAGAACACAACCCAACGTAGAGAAAGGGATATATCTCTCACCTCCTGCCCCTGGAATGAGGGGGACAGCCATATAATAAAAGATTCTTTACAAAGAAGAGCCCCTACTTGGGGTTGTAGAGACCACCTTGATGCTTGGAACTTCTTTACCACATCCTTAATATTGTGAATTTTTTCTCTACCATAGCAGCCTGTTAACTCCCCACGGAGTTCTTCTCACAATCTGTAATTCACTTGTTTTGCTTGTTTGTTTATTATCTATCTCTGCTACCAGACTGTAAGCTCTGTGAAGTCAGGCGTCCAGCTTTCTCGCTTCCTTGTTGGGTCCCTGGGGTCTAGCACACTGGCCAATGAAGGAACACTTCTAATAATGGTAGCCATATCACCTGCTGAAGATTTCATTTCCGGACATGTCTGACCTTTAGGATATTATTTCTTATGTTGAGCTACAATCTAATACTTTGTAGTATGAATCTAACTTACCAACTCTAATCCTATCATTAGACCCAGTGAACAAACTTTCCTTCTACCTGAAGATTGTCTCTCAATTTTTGAGAAGTTTTCAGATTCTTTCTGTATCTTCTCAAGACTTAACACACCCAAGACTACCACAGAATCCTAGTCTTAATAAATTCGTGGAAGAAGCAAAACAATGGAAGAAAATGTAACTTGGGAGTTTATGGTGGAGGTATAAGCCTTTGAGAATACTTTGCCTTTTGAGAGAAAAACATCCTGGCCTGACCCATGTGTTAACCAAAGATGGAATGGAACTGTCCTTACCAGCCTTGTAAGTGATGAGGCTACACAACTGGGATAATTTGGTGGAGGTGAGTGAAAGGTGCTAATGGTTAGCTCAAGGTGGCTTGTTGTAGGTAAGGGGCAATAAAGAAAAAATGTGGGTGTGGGCACTGTACCAGGTAGACACAGACAACATCCAAGTATTGAACATCTAGGGTTGGACTTAAACTGTTGCATTCTGTATGACTTAATAAGGGGGTGCATGTCCCTCACTGATAAATCCTCTGGACCCCAATTTTTAAATTTTTTATGTAACAGTATGGTAGAGGTATCTGTGCTACCAGCTGGTGTGAAAGTGTTAGTCCATTAATTGGTTATGTGAAGAATCACACCTTCCCCGTATATCTAACATAATGTTTTAGCTTTGGGTCTTCATGTTGCTGCCCAATTTGGAGGATGTAAGGTTGCAGGGTAAAAAGTTACTAAAATGGAAATAAAGAGAAATGGTGGAATTCTCACTTCTTTTCTTGAAAAAATAAATTAAGAAGAAATAAATCCTTTACCTTCTAAAATGTGCATCCTGACAAGTTCAGAACGATCTGGTCGACTCCGAATCTTGTGTTTCAAAAAATTTTCGGTCTTTAAAAAGAAAAAAAGAAAGTCTTACTATAAATTATTCATTATTCATTGTGGTTTTAAATGTTCTTTAAAGTACTCCATTTAAATAAACCATATACCCTTTTGGTCATGTGTTTGAGAGGAAGAGTAGAAATTAGCGCTTAGGAAAACTATTATTTAATACATGCTTTAAACTGTGGCCTTCAAAAGTGTACAGGACGTGAAGAGTATGTTGGTGTAAACTAAGCACTTTATAAACTTTGAAAACTTGTCAATATTGAAAGGTCATGTTTTAAGGATAATTTAAAAATTTTTTTTTAATAAACACAGGATTTAAATCACTTAAATATCTAAAATCAATAAAATCTATACTTCGGGTCCAGTAAAAATCCACCTAGATAACAAATTTCCTAAAAATCCTAATGTATTTTCTTTGATAAGCTCATATTTTCTTAATTAGATCATATTTTCTTAATTAGAAATGTATTCAACTCTTAAGCAAGAAAGCCTTAATATGGGTTTTAAAAGAGTAAGAGATAATTATAGCATTCTAGAAAAATTCTTAAGAAAATTTTGGAGTATTCTTATTTTCATGTTGCATGATAGAAATTTTCTCCAAAACAAAAAGAATGAATATTCATAATGGCACTTAAATATCTTAATTATCATGGGCAAGTATGATGGTGCCATCTTAAAGAATAAATCAGAGTTGAATGTAGCAGTGTTTTCTGATGTAGCCATATTCCCCTTCCCTTGGACAAATGTACAGGTAACAGAGACCCAGCAGGGAAATAACCTAAGAATCTGGTGTCAGCACTGACTGTCTCTGTGCAGGGGTAACAAATGACAGAATTACCCCCCTCTTATGCCTCTAAAAACTGTTAGGCTCTGAGAGCAAGACAGCCAAGAAGTATGATTTGTCCTTCCTGTACAATACTAGTTACTGGTTTTAAAAGAACAAAATTTGAATGTCATGTATTTTCTTCAAACCTCCAAGATCAAACTATCCCAGAGTAAATATTCTCTAGGCCATGTATCCTGAAAATACACTATTTTTTCTCTATTGACATATTTAGGAGTAAGACTGCTACTTGTACACAGGTATTTTAGAACAGAGGAGAGAATGAGAGACAAGTAGAACATTTTAAAGTGAAATGTCTTACTCTGGCTCGTTCCAAGCTTTTTATCTGTTCATGGAATGCCGCTGGGCTCTTCAAAGCTGTGAGAAGAAAAGAAATTATTTCCACAGTATAAAAAGGAGTTCATACTTCAGTCCAATATTATAATATATCACGTTGCTAATTCTATTAATAAATCACATCTACAGTTCCATTAATTTACTAGTTCCATTAGGAGACTCGCAAAATTTGAAATCATAAATGTTACAGGATAAAAATTATTTCATAAAGCAAGTAGACATTTAAAACATGGTTGTATACAAAATGACAATGCAAATATCAGCTCAGACTAGTTCTGACCACTCATAGCACATCTTCACTGCTGAGAGAACTGTCTGATGACTCCTTGATGAGTCTTTGCTCTTAATGGTCATATAAGCTATAGAAAAAGCCCATATGTCCTTGGGAGTGATGCAACCTTGAACACGGGGACACACTGCACTTTGTGTCCAACAGATCTGAGGTATCATTTATTCAGAACCCATAATGGGCTCTGTGCTTAACCATGGCTATGTTGCTGTTGGTCTCACAACAACCTTGCCAAGATAGGTATAAGCCCCCGTACAGGTGAAAGGCTTAAAGAGGTTAAGTGAATTCTTAAGGCTATATAACTACATGGTGGTCAGAGTGATATTTAAATCTAGATTTTTGAATTTGAAGGGTGCATGCTCTTTCTACTATACCACAGTGCCACTCACTGTAAAGACACAGTGACTCCTTAATATGCTAACTGCTGGTAAATCAAGTACTCTGGTATCCGAGTGTGAGGGTAGGCAGTGCTTACCAAATCATCACCTACAACAGTATTCCTATCAATTACCTTTGCAAAATCTTGTCTGTGTACATCCACCATTTCCTGGTACCACCCTGCACTTACAAGCATGGGCAGTCAGATGAGTGGATGGGACAGAGGACTGGGATTCCTTGGGCTATCACCTCCAAGACTTGACCAATCTGCTTTTACAGCATTATTTTCAGCTGTGGCGTATGCATCACCACAGAAACTCCCAGGAGCCCAGTCCAATCAGGTTTGGCTAGGGACCAGCCCCCAAAATCAGATTAGAGCTGGCCTAGTAATGGTGTCTTAAATATCATAATTTGATCCTCTTTGATTGATTGGTTCATAGTCTGGAATATGGTAGTGGAGAAATCTGGCAGATTATCAAAGCACCTTTTGACTATCATAATGCTAGATTGAAAATATTTAGATCGTCAGTAGTCCAGAAAAAGTTTTACTGGGAAAAATAGCTACTAAAGAGAAAAATCATACCTTATCATAAACCAAGAAACAGCTTATCACAGCCATGATTCAGAAGACTGGAAAGCATAAGCTGATTCTGTAATTTCTTTCTAGTGTTTTAAGTTACCTCTTGGAGAGGTCAATTTTTACACGAAATCCAGAGACACAGTCCTAACAGCCAATACCTAACAGCCATTCCTTCCCACTAAAATATAAAACCACTTCCAAACTTGGTGATTAAAGGTAAAGAAAACAACTAGGACAAATATTCTAAAATTAATCAACTCTAAAAAATTTCTTAAAGGAACAAACCCTATGAATACTAGGGAAATAATCTGTATTTGAGCCAAAAATATTAATTATAAATGGAATGTTTATCAGTCCTGATACATTTAATAACTGTATATAGACCATAGTGTAGCACCAAAAATAATTAATTGGAATTAAATAAGTCTAAGAGAAGCAAGATTGTAAATTAATTTTATGTTTTTTGGCAAGTCTAACGAATTACAAATCCATTAGTATAGTGATTAGTTGTTTCAAAACTAAAATATTAAAGTTTAAAGAAAGAATGAATGTTAGCCTAATTACAGCGTAAAGATGTTCTCTATGTAATGTAAAATTCAAGTCCATCTTTTAAACTGTATCTGGTTTTTAAAATGCATTCTAAATGATTCACTTAGGTGCTCGATTTTTCCTTAGAAATTCACTTGGTAATTGTTTGTTGATTAAATGGATACAACTGAAAGTAGAGCAAAATGCAGGCTCTTCTTGGACATGCCCGTCATGTTCTGTCATGTTAGGGATGGCAGTAATGCTGTAAATCTTACGTGGCATGATGCCCTGGTCCACGAGTTGTTCTCTCGTCCTCCTTTGTTGCAGCCTCAGCTGGAGCACTGTGAAAAGGAAATAATCACCATTGGAGTTTATTGGCAACTGTGGGATCCAATTAATGTGATTTCAGAGGAGATACAATTAAGCTTTATCAAGCATCTTCTATTTCACAATTAAACAAGAAGGATAGTACCTGGCACCATGTAACTTGTTAAAGGAAAATTATTTTGTAATTTCTGCCTGTTTAGTGAACACTAAAGTTTACACAGTATACATTTTTTGTTTAGTTAATCCTAATTTGATGATCAAAGCTATGTATTTCTTGTTTAAAACATAGTACTCAAGACTATAAACAAAAATAGTTGGCTTATAAAGATTTGCTAATAACTCTAATTCATAGAAATAAAGATGTGAGATTCTTTGACACACCTTATCTTTTTTAAAGCAAATTAATAGCAAAAATGTATTCTAAGGAAAGACTGACTATAAATAGCTTTAATGAAAGCTTTTTGTGTAATAAAAATTATACCTATGAGATACTCTTAATGACCCAAAGGGAAATTTCTAAATTAGGGACTGAAAGTTTAGTAATCTTTGCACAAACATAATACCATATCTCATTCTATAAGTTCTAAGACACTCACAAATCAATTGACACCTTATACTTTAATAAAAGAGTAAATTATTAGAACTGTCAGAGAACAAGATACACATCATGAAATGCAGGCATCTAGTTTGCCAAATTTAATCAAAAATTATTATTTTTTTCCTAGATTTCTCAAGCAGATTCCTTTTATAAGCATCTACATGGTTTTATCTGGAAAATGAGACTATTTCAAAATAAAGGGAATACAGAAGGTGACTCTGAAAAGTATTTTTCTTGCTTTGCTTTACATTCAAACCAAGTTTCCATTGTGATTTTAACTTGCCATTTTGATTTTTGTTTCAAACCATGGATGAAAACCAAGATTAGAATGAAGAGGCTGCTTAAGGGTTGTCAATATGCTAAAAAAAAAAAAAAATTACCTGTGTGTTTCTTAAATGGGGGCAAGAGAAGACAGAATTTTTTTTTTTTAATTATACTTTAAGTCCTGGGGTACATGTGCAGAACATGCAGGTTTGTTACATAGATATACATGTGTCATAATGGTTTGCTGCATCCATCACTCCGTCATATTAGGGATTTCTCCTAATGCTATCCTTCCCCTAGCTCCCCCCACCCCCAACAGGCCCCGGTATGTGATGTTCCCCTCCCTGTATCCATGTGTTCTCTATGGTTAACACCCACTTACGAGTGAGAACATGCAGTGCTTGGTTTTCTGTTCTTGTGTCAGTTTGCTGAGAATGATGGTTTCCAGCTTTATCCATGTCCCTGCAAAGGACATGAACTCACCCTTTTTTATGGCTGCATAGTATTCCATGGTGTATATGTGCCACATTTTCTTTATCCAGTCTATCATTGATGGGCATTTGGGTTGGTTCCAAGTCTTTGCTATTGTGACCAGTGCTGCAATAAACATATGTGTACATGTGTCTTTATAACAGAATGATTTAATCCTTTGGGTATATACCCAGTAATGGGATTGCTGGGTCAAATGGTATTTCTATTTCTAGATCCTTGAGGAATCGCCACACTGAGAAGACAGAATTTTCTGGTGAGTGGTGATGGCTGGAATGAGAGGCTCAAATGCAATGCACACAGTATCTCCTCTTTGCAATAATAAAACCTCAAGGCCTGCACACACAGACACATGGACCCTATCCCTTGTTTTTCAGTTGGTCTTGTGCTGGCTGCAGAGCACAGCAGTCTTAGGTAAACTTTAGAAAGAATCCAAGCTGTAACATGGCTTTTAAAAATATTTTATCATTGTTAGATATGAATGTCACCATCTATTAGATACAGAAATAGGTTTCAGTTTTTGTTTGGTCTGAGGCCATAGGATAACAAAGCTTCATTGATACCCTACTTAAAACTGAAGCAACTGACAAGATTCTGCTACATAAAGCAAAATAAATAAAATTTCCTAAAAAAAGATAAACACATTCCTGACATTAAGATGTTCTATAATACTCTGAATCAACTGTGCTCTAACATAAAGATCTTTTCCCTAAGTTGACTGAGGATTGTTATGTTCCCACTGTACTAGGAAAAAAATAACCAAGGAGCTGACCTGTGCATCTTACAGCATCCAGAGACCTGCATACACTAACATTTTTTAAGGAATGTTGAAGTAAATGCTTGTCTGTATTTAAGATAGTCATATTCGAGAAGCAGAATCTCAAGAAAAAGACAACTGAAAGTAGAAAATGGTTAGAACAGTTCTCCAGTTCAAAGGTTGATACTCTGGAACATGATGGTCTAAGTCTGTTGGAGAATCTCTAGCAGGAATATCTTTCCTTTCTTCCAAGGGGAATCCTCAAAAGAGTAGAAAAGAAAGAGTAATGAAAACATCAATAGCCCCCTGTTTGGATTAAAACAAAACACAATCCCCACACATTTGTGACACAACTCTATCAGACAGAGTACATTTTTTGGGTGAATGGCAACTTTGAATGATGCATACATTTGCAACAACTTGATTTGCAAACCAACACTGATGACAACAGCTGGTTAGTCTTGGAAGCATCCCCTGATTGTACATTGGTCATCTCAGATGCCTTCATTTACCAGGACAACAGTCCTGTCACCTGTATCATCTATGACCAGAAATCACACTTTCAAGCTAACATGCAAAGAGAGGTACCTGCTACTGTGAGGGTAACACACAACATGGATGTATGTCACTCTGATCTGTTTCTACTTCCAACACTTCTGACACCAGATGTTTGGGCTTTTCCCTCATACCAACCAATTCTCCAACTCTGGATGCCAACTGGCTGTCCAATGATTCAATTCTGACACTATGTAGCTGGAGTTAGTGTCAGATCCTACAAGTTAAAATGCTCCATCCCAAAAGACTGCCCTCACTTCAGATGCCAATTGCTAGTCAAAACCCCCAGACTTTTGACCAATGGGTTATAAAGTTGGGGGGTTCCCATAATCCCCTTCCAAGGTTTGATAATTTTCTAGAATTGCTCACAGAACTCAGGAAGGCACTTTACCTACTGCTGGTAGTTTACTATAAAGGATACAACTCAGGGACAGCCAGATGGAAGACACATATAGGGCATGCCATGGGAGAAGAGGTACAGAGCTTCCATGACCTATCTAGGTACACCACCTTTCCTCTGGTCATGCCTTGTTCTTTCTGGCCATCAGCCCCCATCCGAAAGCTCCCTAAAGGCCTTCAATTACCTGTCACCTCAGTAGCATATAAAAACCACTCTCACCACTCTAGAGAGTCCAAAGATCTTAGAAAGAAGCTCTTAAGAACTGGGAAATAAGACCAAATGTATAACAATGTTCCTATAACAGGACATTCAGGAAAACTTCAGGAGTTCTGTGCCAGGAACCAGAGACAAAGACCACATATTCACAATAACATAAACACCAATCAATCACCAATTATTAAAACAAAAAAAAGAAGATGGCTGATTAGCAACAGCTCAGGAATGTAGCTCCCAGTGAAAGCGCAGAGAACGAGTGGACGCCGCACTTTCCGACGAATTTTTGTTGCCCACAGACTGGGAGATTGTTGGCAGAGGAGCCACACGGGTAGCCAGCGCGACTCTTTTGGCCAGCGCGGCTGTTTTGCCGGTGCCCCAGCGTGGTGCTTCCCGGTGCGGAGTATACGGGACGGACGGGCTCGGCTGGTCCCATTCCCACAAGGAGAACAGCAATTGGAAACGCTGAGGAATGAGAGTTTCACAGCAAGCACAGCTGAACCCGGGAAGGTCCGGCTCTGTGGGGAACGGGCATCCGCCAAAGGAAAACTAAGAAACAGAAAAAACTTCATAACCAACAAGCCGGACGTCCACTCAGAGACCCAGTCTGCAAGTCGGCAATTACAAAGACGACAGGTGGATAAATCCATAAAAATGGGAAGAAACCAGTGCAAAAAGGCTGAGAACACCCGAAATCAGAATGCCTCTCCTCCTAACGGGGATCACAGCTCCTCATTAGCAAGAGAACAAGACCTGACGGAGGATGAATGTGATGAACTCACAGAATCAGGCTTCAGAAGGTGGATAATAAGAAACTTCTGTGAGCTAAAAGAACATGCTCTAACCCAATGCAAAGAAACTAAGAACCTTGAAAGAAGATTTAACGAAATGTTAA
>CAUYQU010045705.1:0-11957 GCA_963574635.1 Cheracebus regulus | reverse complement strand
GGCTCCTCCACTGGGAATGTCCTGGTCCGTGGGCAGTGAAAATTTATCGGTAAGTGTGGCGTCCACTGGCTCTTTGCGCTTTTACTGGGAGCTGCAATCCTGAGCTGCTAGTGATCGGCCATCTTGGATCTCTCTCCCAATACTTTTTAAAAAGGAAGGAAAATTTAAAAATAAGGAAGAAACTACCTTTATAACTGGGTTTTGCCTTAGTATGAAATGTAAGTATTACACAATTGTTGCAGTATTATTACTGGGTCTCCATTGGTATGACAAGAGCATAATTAGAACTTCAGAAAATCTGATGAAGACCGGACTTTTTCCACAGTTTTGCTTCAACACAGCTAAACAGATTAACTCCATGATGAAATTAGCAAGGAGACAATATCGGCCACATAATACCAGGGTATTGGCAAGGAAGTGGCAATCTCTCATTAGGGATAATGTATACACCCAGTTTCCAAGATTTGGTCTATATAAGCCAGTGTTTCTCAACTCACATCAGAACCACTTGTTAACACATAGTCTTGGGCTACCCAAGACCTTCTGAAGTGGGATATGTGACGACGGGATTCATAAAATCTAGAGTTTTAACAAGCCACCCATGTGACTTTTATACACTCACATTTGATAACCACTGGAATAAGGAGTGGTGTATTTTGCATTAATATTCCTTGCATAAAATATATATGAAGAGGGAAACCTGAAGACATGAAGTTAAAGTTGTAAAGACAAACATTTGGCGAATCAACACTGATTTTGTTTAAAGTCCCAAAACGAGGAGGTGTGGATATCCCAGAAATTCCTTGCCAAGAACTGGTAACACCTGGGAGTCAACTTTTGAGCAGAAAGCCATCCAAGGAAAAGCAGCCAGCTAAGAAGCTAAGCAGTTCTACTCTCATTTTCTATGTAATATCAGCAGGTAGTTCCAGCACCTCAAAAAAAGTGATGTGACAACAGGAAATACAAACAGGACTCTTGAATCCCCAAGATGGAATATTCAGACATCAGCTGCTGAAGCTGAGGTGCTCCGACTGTTTTTGATGTGCTTTGTCCTGAGTACAATGAGGCTACCTAGCACAAAAGAGCTAGAGTTCACATTAATAATAAACAGAACTAAGAGAATGACTACTTTGAAGTGGGGCAGGAATCCTACATTAGTCCTCAGTCCCCTCAAATGCAAAAACCACCTGGAAAACACTGGTTAGCTAGGACCAAAAAGTATATTCTAATCACAGTAAAAAATTGGTAGTTGTATTTTACTATTAGAAAAAATTCTTACTTAAATATGCACAAATTTAAATATGTACAAATACATACATACCCCACCTAAACTACAAATGCAATCATGAAGAATATCCCCTGTATATTATTGACACTGTCCATAGTTTTATTCTACCAGTGCATACTCTTTGAGGGTGACTTTATAAATGGGACACAGTTTCTGCTATTGCCCATCATCTCCGTCCACATTTACAACAGTGCAGCCTCTTGCACCAATGACTAACGTGATCAAACTCTAGGTCTTTTTGTTGTTTTATTTCCAAAATGATTTAAGTACTACCTTTAATTTGTAATAGAAGGAAATCATCAGACTCTTTATGGTGCATGTGCCAAAGACTACAGGTAGGCCAACTTCAATTGCACATCAACTAGTGGCCTCTACCACATCCACCCACTCCCACAAAATGCTTGTACCCTCAGATACTTAGCAACCCACAGGTGGGCACATATTCTCTCTGCCTATGTTAGGTACTTGAATATTTCTTCCCCACTCTGGGAATACTAGAGAGGAAAGAGTCAGAATCTTGGCACACCACTTTTCAGGAGTTGCTGACCCCTCATTGATAGTATATTTGATCGTCCGTGTTGAGTGTGTGTATTCAGGAGTAAATACAAAATGCACCTGACCTGTTTTTCCTTTATTTATGGGTGAGCAATAATGTTGAAAACAACAATACATTAGAACCCAAGGGACTAAATTTAAAACTTAATTTAGAAATAAAATGAAAATATTTTATCAGGTCTTTAATTTCTGAGGCCCATTTTTTTTTTTAACCCAGAAGATAATTTTGCCTAGAAATTTAAATTGAATTTGGTTAATGGTTACAGTCACAAGGGATCTGTATGACCCACCCAAATGGATTCTTACTGAAGGAGTTACCTGATAACAGATGGCACAAATATCATTGTGTTTCTCAAGCTGCTCTTTCGTAGCAATGGGTAACGATTTAATCTTATTCACAGCATCCCTGCGGAGAAGAAAGCTCTTCCACCCTAGCTGAGCCCGAAGCCACACGTTATAGTAGGAATGAATGAAGATGATCATGGAGCCCATCACTGTCCATTCTCCAAAGATTGTCTCTGAGACACCGTAAGCCACCACACAGAGGGCCACAAGAAACTCCAACAGGCGGTAAGTGCCGTTCACATAGTAGATGACATCATCCATGTTTTCCACTGGCTCTTTTCTGAATTCCTCAACCATAAATAAGACATAAATAAAAAGTGTTCCCAGAACCTGAAAAAAAAAGTATGTGTCGTAAAAAAGAATATGATCACTAAGAAACTTTTTTCATAGGCTTTAAACAATAACACATTCCTGGTGTTTTTAGGATGCAATATTGCAAATCTACAGAAGCGTATCCAGGGAAAAAAAATTTTTAATAAAAAAATCAACTCTAAAGAGAAGACACTGGTGCAATTAAAATGTGGGTGATCTTAGTAATCCAGGCATTAGATAACAAAAAGCCGTACCTTCAGACATGACTTTCCTAAAATGATACTGACGAGTAATCAGTTTTCTGATTCACCCTTTTCCCTTACTCCTTAGGTCCCCAAATGCCATCAACTCCATCTTAATTTTCCTCATACCACAGTCATGCCTGTTCCACAACTCTCAAACAACTTTTACTTCTACAGAAAAAAAAATGAATAAATCTTCACTACCAGTGTTACATTTTCTTTAACTCCTTAACTTAGGTAGCAAAGATCTTCCTTTAAGTTACAATAAGCTTATTTCTAGGGCAATATTTTGTGTGTGCATGTCTACAAAATATGTATCATGTCTGCATGTGTGTAATACACACCACACATCATATATATATTTATATACATCATGAAACTACTGGTATTTTTTAGTGGAATTTAAAAAAACACTCCAAATAAGCTCTGAAAACTTTTAGTATTTTAGTTACTAATAAATTTAAGATTTATATGACATCTCTGTATCATACTATTTTGAAAAAGATAAACTGAAAGGCTTAAATACCTTCATATAAAATACAGTGACATCAATAGGTCTAGCTAGTATTTTAATAACCTGCCATCTAACTCCTGTGCTCAAATAAATGCAATGTGTTCTGGTAAGGAGAGAGAGAAGTTAGGACCTAAATAGTCCACTTACAATCATTCATCTTGAAAAGGTTTACTTCCTTTTCTGGGAGGAAAAAATAACAAAATCAGTTATTATACAGAGTTAATTAATGATAGGCTTACCTGAAGAGAGGTGAGAATGCTGCTGGAAATAATGATAAGAAGCCAAAAATCCATGTGGAAAAACTGGCAAATCATATAAGCCATATAAGCAGGGAATACCAGTAAAAATAAACAAAGGCTTACAGCACGGAAGTGTTTCCACAAGCTCCTGGAGAAAGAAAAAATTACTCTTTTTAAGTCCCTGCCACCTAGTAGCACAACCACTTCAACAGCAGCTAACACCTCTGGTGCCATGACTAAATTTCACAAATTCCTCAGTGAGCACCCTTCTCCATGCCACTCACTGCAGTAGAGTTCAGGGCAAGTCATGCAGGCTTGGCATGTCAAAGCCACTACACTGAAGTCAATTGCAAAGGACCACTGATTTTCTTTTGTTTCTCAATAGTTTGCTTTCAACTGCTGCTCCTAGCAATTTCAAATTATTTCAGGCTTTGGTAGCCTTAAACTTTTAACAATTTCAATAGTAATTTTTCCTGGTTAAGACAGGAAGGGAGTATTATAATAATGTGTGGTCTTTTTCAAATCTATGACATCCTCTCCCCACCCACTCCACTCTGTGATGACAATCTTTGCTACAATGAGTATAGTGTCACTAATAGAAATGACTTTCCTATTAGCATACTCATCCTCACACCTGTTGTGGTCAGGGTAAGTGGGAGACGTGACTAAGAGCAACTGTACTGTAAGATCTACTAGCTGGTCTTCCTTCCTCCTCCAGCCCTGATCTATCCAGGCCACTGCCAGCCAATTAATCTTCCTAAAGCTCTACTATCATAATATTTTCAACACTGTCTCTAAATTTTTGAGTGTAACATTTGAGGCCCTCCACTCCCAATTTTTTCATCCGAACTTGTCAAATATGTTCCTCATAAAGCAAACTGGTTAACTGTCCTCCCAGCAAAACACAAGCACTCTTACATCCCACTAGAAATTCCTCCATCATGCTCTTTATTTCTCTAAACACTTTAGGCTAGTTCAAGCTATACAAATGTATTTGGCTTTCAACTGAAATAGTTTAAAACTCATGGCTACAAAAAAAATTAAGCTGTTTTAATTAAATATCAATATCTGTGACATGTTCTCAAATCCAGGTAAAGCATCTCAAAGAGACACAAATAGCATAAATCATCTTTCCTACTTTTAATTATAATATAGGCTGGAAGTAAAAATTACCACACACGAAGTCAAATGCTATACAGTGCAGTCCTATCATAATCAGTAATTCGGAGAACAAAGTTAATTATTATGGTAAAAATTAAAGCTGCATACTTTAGAAAGTGTTTTACATTTTTCTTGCCAAAAACTAATAATAATAATAATCAGAAATTAAGGACAAATATAAACTTGTCAGTAGCTTTCCTTTGAGATTCAGCAATTTTAACTTGTTAAAGAAAAGTGGGCAAGAAGGAATTACCATCATAGTAGCTGTACTGTGTTAGATACTGAATGATACACCTAATAGGGCAATCTGCCTTAAAACCTTAAATATATTTTAAATCAAGCCAGCTATGATTCATTTATATATGTACATATTTATATATACACATACATATATTTAAGCACACACACAGAAATGTATATACAATAATGTTATGCCAAGAGTTTTTACACTGATGTCTAATTTTAATAAAGGTGGATACATACACACAAATATATAGACACACATATATGTCCTTATCTAAATAGTTAAAATTAAATAAAATCAAATTTCAAATAAAATATACAAAGAATAAAGGAAAACTACATTGAAACTTCACATCATTGATAGGTTAAGCACTATAAAATGAAAAAAAATGTTTTACATTCACTACAAACCATTTCCTAAAATGTTTGCCTTTTGAAAATGTGCTATATAATTTGACTAAGTAGACTAAGTAGACTAAGTAGACTAAGTTCTAACATTCCTTGCTAAAAACTGCAATAACATTTACAGATAAAACAAGCAATTGCAATTATTTCTATGGCTAAAACTAACTCACACATCCTCTTAAGCTAAACACTGGAAATTATCTACGATTCAAGCAACTCCAAAGACATTAAGATTTTCTCCTTAACAATTATTTCATTAATAATAGAGAGAAAAATTGTTTCATGAAGTATCAGTATCATCTCTTACTTGTCCTCTAAATTGAGAATTAGGATGCTTTTCCTTTCCTTTTTTAATCCCCAGTACGCTGAACTGAATTCATCACAATCCTTGATTGATGACATACGATCATCATTGGTCTGTGCATGTCCCTCTTTTTATTTAGTCAGTCATCTAATCTAATTAACTATTGTAAATAATGTAACAAGCATTCATGAACCCATTTCCCACATACAGTTGAAGGCCTAGACAATAAGCCACACCTATCAACAGGGGCAGGCCTGTCTATACCACATCCTCACCCCTCCGTCCCATGAAACCACTATCTTGAATCCCGTGTGCTTCACTCTCTTGTCTGCTTCCCTTTTTATAGTTTGGTTTCATCTATATGTATTCCTAAGGATTACAAATTTTAAAATTTTGTTTTTAACATAAAAATACTATCCTATATTGTCATCTTTTTGGATTTACTTTTTTACCTCATGCTGCTATGATCATTCCTACTGTTTTGTGTGTCACTATATTTAACATAGCACTGTGACTATTGTCACATTTTATCATCTACTTTGTTCACTGGCATGTGGATTATTCCCAGACTTCTGCTGTTGTGAGCTGTTCTACGAACATTCTTCTATATGTCTCCTAGTACACGTGCAAGAGTTTTTGAATATATACCTATGAGGAGATCATGCCAAACTTTCTCCCAAGGTGACTACACCACTTCACACTCTCATCAGTATCATGGGATATCCCGTGGAGCCGCAACTTCCCCCATCATAGGTATTGGCAGATTTTCCTTCCCCTTTCTCTCTCCTTCATCCTTCCTTTTGATTTGCTTGTTCACTGACAATCCAATAGGTGTAAAACAGTATCTCACTGTGGTCTTCACATTTCCCGTATCATGAATGATGCCGAACTTCCCTTCATGTTCACGTGTTTCCTCTTTTCCTAAATGCCTCATCGTGTTTTTTGTCCATTTCTCTCATTGATTTGTGGGAGCAATTCTTGATCAAGAGTGCACACTGGAAACATTTTCTTCCAGTTTGTAATGACCATTTCTAACTTAGCTTTCAGTTTAAAAATTGCTATTATTCTAATATTAATAGTTAAATGTATTAATCTTTTCTTTCACAGTCATAGTCAATCTCAGTCTTCCATAGTCAGTTCTATCAGTTTAAGAAATCTTTTCCTATTCAAACATCCAAAATATACTAATCTCAGTAGAATTTTAACTTTTTGTTTTTGACATTTAAGTCCCTAACATTCTGGACTTCTTTTGTTTATAGTGTGAGATAGAATTCCAGTTTTTTCTAGCTTCATTACAGACTAGCACCACCTGTCTCCACTCACCTGGCATGCCACTTCTATCATATACCAGAGTTCCACCCACATGTGGGTCAGTCTGGGGTCTGTATTCCACTGGTCTATCTTAGGCCAGTATTACAAACACCTCACAATATCTTCTGCTGTGAGTGAAATACTTTATTTTTCTCAAACTGACTAATTTATTTCAATATTGGGATTACACTGGCTTCACAGAGTGAGTTAGGTGATATTTTTCCTACAGTTTGAAAGTATTTGTTTTAAATAATCTGCCAAGTGTGGTGGCATGCACCTGTGTCCCATCTCCTCAGAAGGCTGAGGCAGAAGAATTGCTTGAGCCCAGGAGTTCAAGTCTAGCCTGGGCAACATAGCGAGATTCCATCTATAAAAATAAATAAATAAATAAATAAAATAGCGATAAATGTTCCCTGGAATTTGGTAGAACTGGCCGGTAATATCACCTGGCTCAAGAAGTTTGTCAACTGCTTTAATTTCTGTTGGCAGAAATTAAATAATAATTTTTACTTCTTGAGTCAGTTGTGGTAAGTGGCATTTTTCTCATAAACTTATTTCATTTGTTTTAAAAAGTACTGGCATGTAGCTGATGGTTATTCTCTTATTACTCTAAGCAATGGTGGGAGGGAAGAACAGAACAGTTTATGTCTATTTCCTCCCATAGCCAAGAAGGCAGCCTCTCCTGCCTCAGGTTAATGCAGCTGCAGCCACAGGAATAATACAGAGACCAATTCAAAGTAACTATCCCAGACCCACATATGACACTTCTCAGTTTGCTCCTTTCTCTCTAAATTTCCTCTGCATCTAATTTTGGAGAAAGCCTGTAGTAAGACTAGTTAAGTATCCTGGGAAGACCCACAACAGCATCTACTGATTCTTACAGTAGTGGAACAACATATTTTTTCTTTCTCTTTTCCAAATACTAGTTTTATCACTGTAAACTAAATTAATTAGTGTAATTAATAACAAATATATTTACAGAGATAACAAATTGTACTTAAGTCAAAGCAATCTACTTTTCAAATCTACTAAGTGGCTATTTGAGTGCACCCTTGAGTTCAACATTTTAAATGCTTCAGTCGAGAAACCTTAAACCTCACAAATCTGAAATAACTATAATCAACTATGAGTAAGAAGATCTGAAACATGTCTAAGAGTTTGAGCTTATTTAAAGCGATTTTTCAGCCAGCCTACCACTTGAGCATATTTTACAGAATGTTTGGCAATGTGCGTTATGGGGATACAAAGATGAATCTGATGTACTATAATTAAAATGCTAATTTGGAATGTTTTAGAAATCTGCTGATACAATTTACTTCCTAAGAGCTTGGCTGTTCCCTTACTCATAAAAGGCTGCCAAAGAAACATAAATTCAGATGTATTTCTATAATCAATAATCAGTGTTGACAGAGCACTGGAAAAAAAACACTGACAATGAATTTTAAGAAATTCCATACAGAAATTCCTTGTAAAAACTACAATAAAAAGACTGTATCTTTAAGGAACTAAACAATAGTTTGGCTTTTGGCTCTCACAAAAATTTCTGGATACTTCAATTATCCTGATTTAATCACTATACAATGCATACAGCTCTCAAAATATCACATGTACCTCAAAAATTTATACTGTTAGTATGCATCAATAAAATATACAGAGTATAAAATTTTTCTGTAATGTAAGATGTACATGAATCCAGCTTTTAATTTCATTTGGTCCTATAAGTTGTCAAGAATCCTCATTTTTAACGAAGTCAGTTGCAACTGTCCAAAACTCTATCAAATGAGGCTGTTTTTCCATAAATGTCTATTTTATCATTACCTGATAGTCTCTATTTTCCTCTCCTTCATTTGCATTTCACTTAATGTTTTCTCTTCTTTAACTAATTTACACAGAATAAAATTACATATTATTTATTTATTTTACTAGACTAAATTTTATGCTCTATGTTCTTAATTTTAAAACTGGACAAATAGAAAAAGTAATAAATTTATCTGAAGCAGAAAAAATTAACTTACAATGCTTTGATGTGATTTTTAACTAAAAAATCTTGAGAGAAAAAAAGCATTGGAAAAGTCAAATAACTCAAACATCTCATATAGGAAAAACAAAAAACAGAAACTTATTGAATTAACCTAAGCTAATACCAATTACCCATATCCATTTATATTCCCTAAATATTTAGACAACAAATTCATGTAAAGAATATTACATGAGTTAATTTAAAGAATATTAAGAGGATTCTTACTTGTCTCTAGATGCTCCCAGTGCCAAAACAATAGGATCTGCAATTTCTAACATAGACTGCAGAATAGAAGCTACAACAATGAAAAGGATAATACTGAGCAGGAATGCCCGATGAACCACCTGCAGTTCTATCAGCCCAGTCTGCACTGCCAGGATTAACAGCGTTACTCCTTCTGTCATGCCCCTAAAAAAAGCATACATTTTCAGAAAACATAAAATAATCTGAATCTCATTTAATTCAAAGAGACAAATAATCCAAAGGCTTAGACTGTTGTTACATATTTTTAAATCTACTGACTTAATTCAGACTAAAAACCTCATCAGTGATTAACTTTATAATATTAATAAAATAGTCATATATATCACTACACGTGCAAAAGCATAATAGCTATTATTTTACCATACAATGAGGGCAAAAATAGTAACTCCTAAGGCAAACAGAAGTTTTCCAACCAGAATCTAATAGTAGTTAATGAGCCAGATATTAACTACTGTACAGAAATCAGATTTTAACAGGGCTAAACTTCAAATGGGAAAAAGCAAGCTTCTGAAAATCTCTTAAAGAAATCTAAGGAAGGTGTCCAATATTCATCATGATGTTTTAATACAGACAACAAAAATACATCTTTTTTTTAAATATGGAAATGTATTTTTTCATAGTACTTTAACCCAAATGTTGCAACCATTCAAAAAAAAAAAACCTCTCAAATTCCATTTCTTCTAAAATTCATCAGCCAAAGAAATTTATCATTACTTCCTCAAGTTATCTATAGAATTTACATTTCTAGATATAGTCAAGGAAAGAACTTACCGATTCATGGCAGGATCATTCATGAAAGCTCGATAACCCTGCAAGTAAAACTTGCAGAGTGTCAGAACTCCCAAGGCAACAAAAGAAACCGTGAAGACCAAACCCAAAAGAGAGTAAGGAGTGCTGCAGCATTCTGCAATACTGGAAAAAAGGGGGAAATTAACAGACATAAACTTCACATGTGGAGTCAAAACATTTTAGGCCTATAATCACCAAGCTTGATCTGATCCTCATTAAAACATCCTAAACCAAAATTTGAGGTGAAATCACCCAATTACTCCATTAATAATGTAATCATCTTATTCATCTTCAAACCCGTATTTTTCTATCTTATTGGCAAATGTGCAGTACCTAGCACCGTATCTAAAACAAGGTCTTATTTTAATTTTCTAAAAATGCAGTAAAATTCAAAGAGCCTAAATCTTGTTCACAACTTAAGAAATACATAATTAGCATGCTGGTAAGAATTCAAAAGAAGCTTGTATAGTTGGCCACTGTTCTTCCTGAAAAGTGCCAGTTGTTCAAATTGTTACTGTGATGCATTATAATGTGAATACTTGCTGCAACTCCTTATTTGATCAAACTGCTATGGAGCAGGTATCACTTCTCCTACTCTATCAGTATCTTACATACTACTGGTATCTTAAAATTTAGGTTAAGACAAAATGTATTTTTTACAAAGGGGTTACTTCAAAAGCATGCCCAACGATTTGCTCCAAGACTATTTAAAAATAATTTTAATATTAATTTTTAACATCAATGTTTGCTATGATACTATTCATAAGGACAACTGGAAGACATTACACTAGAGCTTGGAAATATTTTCACTGAACTACTTTGATATTAACTTCTGTGTATTTTATAAATACATGCACTATTATGTACTAGTGAGATGGATTTAGTATTTACACACTATCTATCTTATCTAAATATATTTCTTTGAGACAGGGTCTTGCTCTGTTGCTAGGCTAGAGATCAATGGTATAATCATAGCTCACTGCAGCCTTGAACTTCTGGGCAAAAGCAATCCTCTCACCTCAGCTTCCCAAGTAGCTAAGACTATAAGAGTGTGCCATCACGCCTGGCTAATTTATTCTTTATACAGACAAGGTCTTGCTATGTTGCCCAAACTGAGCTCACGCTCCTGGCCTCAAGCAATCCTCCCACCTCAGCCTCCCAAAGTGTTGGGATTACAGGCATGAGCCAAGGCTCCCAGCCCTTATATAGTAACAACATCTTAAGTTTTCAATTTCAAATTAGAATTCCACTTATGTAGATGAGGAATTCATTCAGGCAATCAATGCTTATCTTTTACTATGTAGCACCATGCTCCTTTATAGTTATCTTTCCTACACAACTGCTTATAAGTTGGTTTTTATGTGAAAGTATCTAATTTTACATGGTACCAATGTACAATATGATGAGAAAAACAGTCTGGTTTTCTGTTAGGAGCCAAAATATCCATCATGGTGGCTAATAGCTAGAAAAAGTAATTAATTTTAAGACATTACTACAATCTAATTTTTGAAATGTCTGGCATTTTCACACAGAAATCATTATGTAGTAATAATTTTAAACAAATTGGGTATAATTTTATAATATGAGAATCATGGCTGAAAATAACCTTTTACTTCATTTTTTTTTTTTTAATTTTTTTTTTTTTAGAATAAAAAGAATGAAAGAGAGAAAGGAAGAGGAAGAGATGTTAGAAAAAGAGAGAAAAAGAGAAAGAAAGAAACAGCAAAAGAAAGAAAAAATGAAAGAGAAAGAAAGAGGAAGAGATTTTAGAAAAAGAGAGAAAAGGAGAAAGAAAGAAACTGCAAAAGAAAGAAAAAAATGAAAGAGAGGAAGAGATTTTAGAAAAAGAGAAAAGGAGAAAGAAAGAAACAGCAAAAGAAAGAAAAAAAGAATGAAAGAAAGAAAGAGGAAGAGAAAGAGGAAGAGAGAATGGGATTCTTGTTTTATTGCCCAGGCTAGAATACA
>CAUYQU010045704.1:0-112688 GCA_963574635.1 Cheracebus regulus | reverse complement strand
CCCCACTCTCTTCTGGCTTGTAGGGTTTCTGCTGAGAGATCTGCTGTGAGTCTGATGGGCTTCCCTTTGTGGGTGACCTGATGTTTCTCTCTGGCTGCCCTTAGCATTTTTTCCTTCATTTCAACCCTGGTGAATCTGACGATTATGTGCCATGGCATTGCTCTTCTTGAGGAATATCTTTGTGGTGGTCTCTATATTTCCTGGACTTGAATGTTGGCCTACCTTGCTAGGTTGGGGAAGTTCTCCTGGATAATATCCTGAAGAGTGTTTTCCAGCTTGGATTCATTCTCTCTGTCACATTCAGGTACACCTATGAAACGTAGATTAGGTCTTTTCACATAATCCCATATTTCTTGGAGGCTTTGTTCATTTCTTTTCACTCTTTTTTCTCTAATCTTGCCTTTTCATTTTATTTCATTGAGTTGATATCCAATCTCTGATATCCTCTTTTCTGCTTGGTCTGTTGGGCTGTTGAAACTTGTGTATGCTTTGGAAAGTTCTCTTGTTGTGTTTTTCAGCTCCATCAGGTCATTTATATTCTTCTCTAAGCTGTTTATTCTCATTAGCTTTTGTCAAACCTTTTTCCAAGGTTCTTAGTTTCTTTGCATTGGGTTAGAGCATGTTCTTTTAGCTCAGAGAAGTTTGTTATTACCCACCTTCTGAAGCCTGTTTCTGTCAATTCATCAGACTCATTCTCAATCCAGCTTTGTTCCCTTCCTGGTGAGGAGCTGTGATCACCTGGATGAGGAGAGGCATTCTGGTTTTAGGTGTTTCCATACTTTTTGCACTTGTTTCTTCCCATCTTTGTGGATTTATCTACCTGTGGTCTTTGTAATTGGTGACTTTCAGATGAGGTCTCTGAGTGGATGTCCTTTTTGTTGATGTTGAAGTTATTTCTTTCTGTTTTTTAGTTTTCCTTCTAACCATCAGGCCCCTCTGCTGTAGGCTTCCTGGAGGTCCACTCCAGACCCTGTGGATCACCCACTGGGGCTGAAGAAGTAAGGCTTGCTGCCAGTTTCTTCTCTATTATCTTTGTCCCAGAAGGGTACCCGCCAGATGTCAGCCTGATCTTTACAAAGTGTCTGTTTGGATATACGGGGTTCAGGGAGCTGCTTGAGGAGACAGTCTGTCCCTTATAGGTGCTCAAGTGCTGAGCTGGGAGCTCCGCTGTTCCGTTAAGAGCTTCTGGGCAGGTATGTTTAAGTCTGCTGCAGCAGAACTCACAAATGCCCTTTTCCCCAGGTGCTCTGTCTTAGGAAGGTGGGGCTTTATTTATAAGTTCCTGATGTGCTGCTGCCTTTTTTCAGAGATGCCCTGCCCAGCAAGGTGGTAGTCTAGCCACCGTCTGCCAGCAGAGGCGTTACTGAGCTGCTGTAGGCTCTGCCCTGCTGCTTAGTGGACTTCCTGTTAGAACTGCTTCAGTAATGGTGGTCTGCCTCAGTAATGGCGGACTGCCTCGGTAATAGTGGACTCCCTCGGTAGTGGTGGACTGCCTTGGTAATGACTGACCCCCTTCCCTCCACTGAGCTGGACTGTCCTGGGTCGAGCTGCGCTTGCTGCAAAACTCTCAGTCCAGAGCATTTCAGATTGCTGGTCTTTGTGGGTGTTGGGACCCACTGAGCCAGATCACTTGGCTCCCTGTTTCAGCCCCTCTTTTTTCAGTTGAATGGGCAACTCTGTCTCCCAGGTGTTCCAGGCACAAGTTGAAATGGCTGCCCGCATTTGTGAGTTTTTGTGCTGAGACCCGCTGCGCTGGCTGAAACAGCCATGCTGGAAGCTTGTGGTGCTTTTCAGCCCAGGAATCTCCTGGTCTGTGGGCAGTAAAAACTTGTTTGGAAATGTGGTGATCACTCACCCTCTGTTTTCTTCTGACTGGGAACTGCACTCCAGAGCTGTTCCTATTGGGCCATCTTGGATCTCCCCCACTATATATATATTTTTTGAGATGTAGTTTTGCTCTGTCGCCCAGGCTGGAGTGCAATGGTGCAATCTCAGCTCACTGCAACCTCCGCCTCCTGGGTTCAAGCGATTATCCTGCCTCAGCCTCCCGAGTAGCTGGAATTACAGGCATGCACCATCACACCTGGCTGATTTTGTATTTTTAATAGAGATGGAGTTTCACCATGTTGGCCAGGCTGGTCTCAAACTCCTGACCTCAGGTGATCTGCCAGCCTTGGCCTCTCAAAGTGCTGGGATTACAGGTATGAGCCTACTTCAATATACTTTAAATTATACTTCCTTTTAAAAAATGTTAATGGTTTCCTAAATTTACAATATACATTTTAATTAATCTACATCTGCCTTCAAATAACAGTTCACATGTAGTGCAGATACCTTGTAATAGGGTAGTTCCAATTCTTCCCTCCCAACCCTTATGAAGTTGCTGTCTCTTATTTCACTTATTCATGTGTTATAATCATCCAGTACATTATTACTGTTATTAAACAGTTATCCCTCAGTTCAGGTAAGAATTTTTAAAATTTAAGATTTGGTCGTATTTCTTCTCTGACAGTTGTCCTTTCTTTATATAGATCCAAGTCTGATCTGTGTCATTTTCCTTCTAATATTTCTTGCATGGCAGGTCTGATGGCAACACCCTATCTTTGTCTGAAGAAGTATTTTTCCTTAACTTTTGAAGGCTACTTTTACTAGATATAAGATTCCAGATTTTTCTTCTTTTGGCACTTTAAATATTTCACTTCACACTTTTCTTGCTTGTATGGTTTCTGATGAGAAGTTCACTATAATTCTTACCCATGTTCTTCTATAGACTAAAAATAAATTAAAAATCTGCCACTGCCTGCTTTATCTCTCTTAATTTTTGGTCTCCTACAGCACGGGTCCCCAACCCCCAGGCTGCAGATCTGTACCTGTCAGCAGCCCATTAGAAACCAGGCCACGTAGCAGGAGGTAAGCAGCGAGCATTACTGCTGAGCCCGGCCTCCTGTCAGATCAGCAGCGGTATTAGATTTCCACAGGAGCTTGAACACTGTTGTGAACTGTGCGTGTGAGGGATCTAGGTTGCATGATCTTTATGAGAATCCAACTGATTATCTGAGGTGTAACAGTTTCATCCCAAAACCATCTCCCCCTGCCACCCTCAACATGGAAAGATTGTCTTCCACGAAACTGGTCCCTGGTACCAAAAAGGTTGGGGAATGCAGTTCTACAGTCTAAATCTGATATGCCTAGGCATAGTTTTTTGTTTTTGTTTTTGTTTAGTTTCTGTTACAAGGAGGTGACTGGGGATGGGGCTAAGACACTGAGTGTTTTTTGGTTTCTAGCATTAGATTCTTTCCAAGAATTTCCATCTCTGCTTACATTACCAGTCTGTTTCTTGCATGTTGCCTACTCTTCCCATTTGAGCTGTTAACACCCTATGTGGTAAATCTGGCAGCCATATCCTATCAGAGTTGGTTTTGATACTTGCTTGATCTGTTTCTTGCTTGCTTTTCAGCATGCCTTGTAATTTTTGTTGAAAGTTGGAAACATATTGGGTAATAGGGACTAAGATAAACAGGCATCTAGTGTGAGGATTTATGTTCATTTGGCTAGGATTGGGTTTTGTTTACTGTTTGTTTAGCCCTATTGGTGTGGTGGTAAGGCAAGTGGGAGAGGAGTGTTCTCAATCTTACAATTAAATCTCAAGTCTCTTAGTAAGCCTGAGTCTCTGGCCTGGGACCTTCACATGTGCTTCTTTTTGGATAGCTTTCCTATCCCCCTCAGATGAGACAGAAAGGGGAGAAATGGCTGGAGTGAGAGAAGTGCCTTTCCCAGTGGTTCTAGGACAAGCCTGAAGCCTGGTTCAGTCTTTCCCTGAGGAGTAAGCCTTTATTATGGAGAAAACTCGACATATTTCATAAGAATTACTCTTCCCCTCCTGCAAGAACTATGAGGGCATCTTCTCTCTGTTCTTTACAATGAGAAACTGGTGGGATTCCTAGAGGTAATGTTCACAAAACCAAGAGGCTTTCCCCAAGACTGTGGTACCAAAAGTGAGTCTACCAGTTTAGAGATCCAACACTTCTGCTCCAGGTAAGTTGATCTCAGCTTTGTCTCTGGATTTGCTGGAGGTAGTTTGCAAACTCTGGAGACAGTTTGCCCTGTGAAATCAGTTCTGCAAGGAGTCCGAGTCAGTAGTTTTCCGTTTGTCCAGATTTTTCTTGTAAAAACAGGAGTGACAACTTCCAAGCTTCTTATATGTTGAAGCTGAGACAGGAAGTCCAACATCTCTGTGTGGCCTTCCACTATATAAATAACCTAACCTGAGCATTGGTAGAGGGAAAATTCCTCAAAAGACTTTTTGTTTCTGAAATAATTTAGAAATAACAGTTGAAAAACATAAGCAAGAAAAACTTTCTGAGCAAATTACGCGGTCAATTGCTTTTGAATAACATTTTTTTCTCATTATAAAAGCAACACATGCTGATGGAAAACAGTTGAAAATACAATGAGGTGTATGGGAGGAAATAAAATTGCCTGCAGTCTTACTAAGAGATAACCAGCTAACGTTTTGCCGTATTTTATTTTTCTTGACTATGTATAGCTAGAAACACATATCTTTAAAATTGGAATCATTACTAGTGTCCTTTTATTAGTCTATTGTCCTTTTCTTTACTCAATGTAATATTTAACCATTTTCCCATGTTAGCTAGATATTCTTTAAAAATATGTTTGTAGCATCTGCATAAAAATGTGTTATAAGGGTGTGTTATTATTTAACTAATGACCATCCTTGTGCATAAATTCTTGTGTACAGCTGTTAAAATTTTCTTAGAATTACTAAAAACAATTGCTAGGTAAAGAGTTATCAGTGCTGGCTCATGCCTGTAATTCCAGCACTTTGGGAGACCGAGGAGGGAGGGACTATGAGGTCAGGAGATCGAGACCATCCTGGCTAACACAGCGAAACTCCATCTCTACTAAAAATACAAAAAAATAACTGGTGTGGTGGTGCACGCCTGTGGTCCCAGCTACTCTGGAGACTGAGACAGGAGAATTGCTTGAACCCGGGAGGTGGAGGTTGCAGTGAGCAGAGATCACGCCACTGCCCTCCAGCCTGGGTGACAGAGCAAGACTCCATCTGAAAAAAAAAAAAAAAAAAGATACTAAATTTCTAAGGCTTTTGATATATGCCAATTGTTTTGGGTGGTAAAGGTCTTCTTGATAAAGGCGCCCTAAGAGGTGTTTTAAGAGCCCATTATCACATAGGACTCATTTTCCTCTCACCTGCATTTGACACCAATGGGATGGTTCCTCTGACCACACCTTTTGTTTAGCACACCATATTTTGTGACATGTGAGTATCATATTATGAGAAATAGTACAGAGGAAAGAATGTGAGCTTTATAATCAGCAACCTAGGTGCTGGGGTTGGAATGTGTGTATCCCCCTGAAAACTCATATACTGAAATCCTTACCTCCAAGGTGATGGAGGTGGGAGGTGATTATGGGTCATGGGATAGTGTCTTTATAAAAGAGGCCCTAGGAAGACCCCCCTACCCCTCCCACCGTGTGAGAACACAACAAGAAGGCACCATCTGTGAGGACGTGAGCCCTCACCAGACACTGAACCTGCGGGTGCCTTGATCTTGAACCTCCCAGCTTCCAGAACTGTGAGACATACATTTCTGTTGAAAAGTCATCCAGTTTATAGTATTTTGTCATATAGTAGCCTGAAAATACTGAGATACTAGGGTGAGTCTTTAATTATCTAGAACTTAAATAACTTAATTTTCCTTAGTTGCTTCAATCTTCTCATTTATAAAATGGGGATAATAGTTTTCTTTCTAGAATTAGTTGTGAAAATTGAATCATTCATTCAACTTTCATTGAATAAATGTTATTGAGTGCCTACATATAATAGACACTATGCTGGGTGCTGAGAATACCATGATAAACAAAAGCAGAGAAGACTATTTCGTCTTGAGCTTTCTGTCCACCAGAAGAGACAGCCATCAAATAAGCCTGCAAATAAGTGTTAAAGTGGAATGGTGACCTGGAGCACTAAGAGTACCTGCTAGGCAGATCTGACCTGAGGGAGTTGGAGAAGGATAGGCAGCTCTGTGGAGGTGATGAGGGGAGGGGTAAAGGATGAGGAGATGACTGGGGATGGGGCTAAGACACTGTGTTCTAGTCAGAGGGAACAACATATAGAAAGGATTCTAAGAACCATAGGAAGGAGAGGAAGCATGCAAAGGTAACAAAAACCAATTTGCAATTTAAAGCCAGAATCGACTGCAACAGGTGGAGATGGTAGGGTGGGAGGAGATGGGGAATGGCCACAGGCTGGCCAGTTTAGAAGCGATTATAAATCCATGTGGTAATGGTCAGAATGGAGATAAATGAATTTAAGAAGTAATCTCAGTAGGAACGGATGAAGTCAGTGAGACAAATCTCTGATTTGTGACTTTGCCTGGCAGCATCATGGCTCAGCACAGCCACAGAGGTTATGTTTCGGCAGATAATGCTGCTAAAAGTCAGAAGACATAGGGAGTCACAATAAGGGACAATGGATTCTAAGCTGGATACAAAGGAAGTACAGGTTGGGGAAAGCAACCCTGAGTTCAAAGGTCCTAATGAGGTTAGAACATTGCTGGTAGGAGTGGTGGCTAAGCAGCCTGGAAGGACTGCCAGGCAATGGTAGTGAGAAACGGAGATACTGGGATTACTGCTTCAGAAGGCGGAATGGTTTGGGTGATAATGAGGTTCAGGGTTTGATGGTGGAAGACAGTTCTACTTGATATTACCATTCCTCTCCTCTTACCCTCTGCAGGAGGTCACTGCCCAAAAGAAAAAGATTTTTGTAGCAAGTGGGAGGCATAATAGCCTAGCACAGCGCCTGGCTCAGAGCAGGTGATCTAGGAGAGGTTCCTGAAGGAAGCATTGGACTGCTGCTGCCAGAGCTAAGCTGTCTCCTGGGCCCATACTCTGCACAGTCATTTTAGAACTTCTTCCTGAAACTAGACCTCTTTAGGGGCTAGGAAATGTCTGTTATGCTGAACTCAACTTTACATTGAATAGTGTTTGGCAAAGTTTCTGTGATGTGGTTTAAATACATCTTGTAGTCAAAAACCATTCATTCCCTGAGACTGTATCTCTAGAGTTTAAGCTACATTCTGATCACTGTTTGACCTGTATCCATTTACCTCTCCAGGAATACATCCATTCTGTAGAATGAGAAATGTAGATTATAATAACAGCCGGAGGATGTTGTATTGGTTTGCTAAGGCTGCCATAACAGAGCACCACAAACTGGGCGGCTTAGAGCAGCAGATATTAATGATCTCATAATTCTGCAGGCTGAGTCCAAGGTTGAGGTGTCATCAGGTTGGCTCCTTTTGAAACCCACAGGAGAGAATCCTTCCTTGCCTCTTCTGCCTTCTGGTGTTTGCCAGTACTCTTTGGTGTTCTTGGCTTCTAGTGCATCATCCCAGCCTCTGCCTCTGCTGTTATATGGTCATCTTCTCCCTCTGTTCTTCTCTGTTTTTTCTTTTTTTTTTTGAGAGATTCTTGGTCTGTCACCCAAACTGGAGTGCAGTGGAGCGATCCCGGCTCACTGCATCCTCTGTCACCCAGGTTCAAGCAATTCTCTTGCCTCAGCCTTCCGAGTAGCTGGGATTATAGGACTGTGCCACCATGCCCAGCTAATGTATTTTTAGTAGAGACGGGGTTTCACCATGTTGGCCAGGGTGGTCTCGAACTCCTGATCTCAAGTGATCCACCTGCCTTGGCCTCCCAAAGTGCTGGGATTACACGTGTGAGCCACTGCACCTGGCTCCTCTCTTTTCTTATAAGGACACCAGTCATACTGGATTCAGGGCCCATTCTATTCCAGCATGACCTCATCTTAACGAATTACATCTGCAAGGACCCCATTTCCAAATGAGGTCATATTCTGAGGTACTAGGAATTAGAACTTCAACATATCTTTTTCTTTTTTTTTTCAAGAGTGGGGAGGTAGAGAGAGACACAATTCAACCCATCACAGATGAACTTAAAAGAACCCAACAGCCGGGTGTGGTGGCTCATGCCTGTAATCCCAGCACTTTGAGAGGCCGAGGCGGGCAAATCATGAGGTCAGGAGTTCAACACCAGCCTGGCCAACATGGTGAAATCCCGTCTGTACTAAAAATACAAAAAATTAGCTGGGCATAGTGGCGGGCACCTGTAATCCCAGCTACTTGGGAGGCTGAGGCAGGAGAATCACTTGAACCCAGGAGGCGGAGGTTGCAGCAAACCGAAATCGTGCCACTGCACTCTAACCTGAGCAATAGAGACTCTGTCTCAAAACCCAACTAAATATTTCTCTGTTCACATTTTTCTGATGGCAATATATCTGATAACTGGGAGCCCCACTACCGTAGGTTAGCATTACTGATCTAAATAAAAACCTAGTTCTGAATCCCCTAGAAAGCATGAGGTAAATTTTACCTCAGTTTAGGGGCTACATCTCTCAGACAGGAACACCTGGGTACTATGGTGGCAGGACTTTGAGGAATGTGATGAAGACAGCACCTCAATCATCATCAAGCTTCCTACAAGGGAGTCGCATGTTCAAGATTCAGTTACTTGCTTCAGTGCAGTTGCTCAGAAGTATAAATAATTCATTGTGAAATCTTGAAGCTGTTCCTTGGTTTCCATCTTATTTTTTAGTTACGTTAAATAATGACCAAGAACCACGATCAGATGTTCGTGTATTATTACAAGGCATTGCAATCGCACAGGAGGACTGGATTTTGCTGACCCTAAGGAGAATGCAAAATGCATGGCAATACACAAAATCCACTTCAGCATTCAGTTCAATTTAAAATGATAATGGCATTCAGGCTTCCTACAGTGGCAGTGAACTTTAACACGGTTCATGATTTGGCCTCCAGACCGCCCACAACATTCAATTTAGCTACTGTTTTGAGTTGCATGCTAGGAGCATGGACTTTGGAATCAGACAGATTTGAATTTGCTTTCAGGCTCTAAATCTTGTTTTTTTTCCCACTGTGGAAGGCAGAATAATGTTCCCCCAAAGATGTCTATTCCCTAATCCCCATCAGCTGTGAATATGTTCATTTACACGGCAGAAAGGACTTTGCAGATTTGATTAAGGTACAGACTCTAGAGAGGAGGAGAGTAGCTTGCATTATCCAGGTGGACCCAATCTAATTACTTCATCCTTAAAAGCAGTGACCCTCTCCCAGCTGTGGTTAGAGATGTGATGAAGGAGGAAGTGTCAGATGTGGTGTTGCTGGCATTGAAGATGGGTAAAGGGACCACGAACCAAGAAACGTGGGCAGTCTCTAGAAGCTGGAAAGGCAAGGAAGCAGATTCTCTCCTACAGCTCCCAGAAGGGATGTAGCCTTGCCAATGCCTTGATTTTAGAACTTCTTGTAAGCAAAACCATAAGGTCATAAAGTTGTCTCATTTTAAGCCACTAAGTTTGTGGTCGTTTGTTAAAGCCGCAATAGACAACCAATACACTTTATAGCTGTATGACTTTGAGTCTTGGCTTCCTCAACCATAAAAAATAATATAATAATGATCTTGTGGAGTGTATGTGTGGATGGACTGAGATTATGCATGTGAAGTCCGTTGTTAATCATTTCATGTGTTAGTGTAGGAAGTCCAGTCTTAAGGAGTCTGATTCTCTTCCCTGACCTCCGGTGTGGGCCTGGCTGCCTGCAGGTGAGCGGCTGCATTCGGATGTGTTGCCCCGGTGTTGCTATTGGTGTGATGTGTGCACCAGCAGCAGCTGCCTCGCCTCGGGAGCTCATTAGGATCGAGATCGCTGAACCTCAGACACTCACTTCAGACTGACTGCGTCAGAATCTGGATTTTTAAACAAGATCCCCAGGTGATTCCCATGCATTTTAAAGTCTGAGAGACACTGGACTAGTAGTTTTCAAACATCACATATGTTAACAGAAGACGCCAGGGCCCAGAATTTATGAGCGTGGCCTTCAACATGTGTATTTTTAATAATGCTTTCTGGTTATTTCTAATGCACAGAGGGTTGGTAACCATCCAAATAAATGCTTAGAAATGCACTTAATATATGAGATTCAAATCAGAATTGCAAAATTGTAAATACTTTTTTCTCTAAGGAAAACAGCTGTGCTACATAAGTGTGTATTACTAAGTGCTATATTTTAAAAAGATACATAAAGGAATAAACATCAAAGAACAGCAGAGACACATTCTCACTGGTTCTTAACTGTAATGATTCTGCTTCTGGCTTTATCATATCATAGACTCTTTTTTCAGAAGACTCATCCCGCGTGCTTCATGCAGAAGCAATGCTTAGACAAACCTGTGGAACTTTGTCGTTAAAAACTCTTAGCTGTTTTCTCTTTAAGATGAGAACCTGTTGACTGCTTATTACCATTATCAGAAGACAGACAAGAAAGCTCTCTCCGTTCCAGGAGTACGTGCATCCCTTCCTCCACAGACGGAAGCATGAAGAGCAAGTTTCAGCAGCTTGAATTGGGTCGGCTCGGCCATGCTTCCAGGGCCCGGGATCCAGAGCACGGCTACATTCCAAGAACCAAAACCAGAGGGACTTCTCTCCAGGATGCCCAGGCCAGAAGATGCAGAGGTGACAGTTCAGGCTGAGTCTGGAGACAGGGCTCAGATTCAGCCTGTCCCCCATGAGCTCCAACAGAGGGTAAGGGCTAGGGACAGGAGCCAACATTGAGAAGATGGCTGAGTGCCCCCAATGGCAGAAGGGCAGCAGGTGAGGAAGGAAATGTGATGTTCCTGGACAGTTGCCATGGACAGCTGTGAGGCACTTGTGGTTCTTGTTTCTTAGCAGCAAGGATGTGGTGCAGGTGCACTGGCTGCCTTTTAGCTGCAACGTGGAGATGAGCCACGTACCCTCATTGCTTCCACCTTGAAAAGCAGAGACTTAGACCCAGCCAAGAGGAGACCTAGAGAAAACTTGTTGTTGTAGCCATCCAGGGCTTGGTGGCCTTGCACACTAACTGCAAGGGCTGGTATGGAGGAGGACGGGGCCCTGGATGGCCTTGGCTGACACCCAACTCTGCTTCCTCTGGAATACTCAGAATGTATGGAGGATATAATATCCTGAGATAAGGAGGAAGTAGGGAACAACCCAGCTGTCTCCTTGTAAACTTCCAAAACAGGATGTTCTTCCACACTTATGCCCAGTGAGCTAAGTGGTGCCAAGGGTGGAAAGCCCAAGGCACAGCACTTTCAGGGTCCCTCAGCTGTGGTGCGATGTGTGGTAGGCACAGACAAGACTCCACGCACCTTGCACGGCTCTCCGAACCTTTGGGCATCCGCTTGGCAAGGATCCTACGCTTCTGATATCCTTGCTACCTACCTGTGAGTAATAGAGCTGCTTTGCCTGACGTGTGAGTGTTCTGTCTCACCGGACTCATGCAAGTGGCAGAGAAACTGCACTGAGGACCGTACTTTACAGGTGTTCAGACCTCTGGAAACAGCCTCCTGAGGTCTCACCAGGCCTGACTTACTGGCCCAGAGTATCAAACGTTGTGCCTGCAGAGGAGCGTCTTCTTTAGGGTCTGGCCATGCAGATAAATGCACCTGATAGCAATAATTTAAGCATACCCTGAGAATGACTTTGTACAGCAGACGCACCTGAATGTGGTCGCGAGTTCCAACCTGAGGAACCCAGGAGTAGCCAACCTGGAGATTCATTCGATATCATTGAGGAACGTCTGAGCCCTAGCCCTGTCCCAGAACATGCAGGCCACACAGGGGCTCGAGGTCTTTTGAGTTGAAAGAAGATTGCCAGGTGGAGGTAGTTGGGGGAGGGTGTTAAGTGAAAGTGCCATTGAAACTGCACGATTTTTGCAAGTGGTTGTGATTCTTCTGTCCAGCCAGCCACCATTGGACTCTCTCACTTGTATGTAAGTCCCCAGTAAAACCTGTCTCGTTTGCTGGCACTGGGTCTCTTCTTCAGTCTCTTGAACCTGGTATCATCCTCCCCGGGAGTCAATAGGGGTTCAGCACAACAGTCTGCAGGCAGAAACCTCTGTACTATTCTGGATTCTCCACTTTAGTGAACACACAACCTATGACAACCTTTTTATTAGAAATTACAATTTCCTTTGTTAGAAAAAAAAGATTTTTTTTCCTACATTTCTTTCACAGCCTGAAAATATGTATATAATACCTCCTCTTCAATTGAGGTTGCCTGCTCCCAGAATAAACCACTTAAAATGAAATTTAGATACACCTCCATGTGGTATAAAAGAGAGATCCCTGATTTTGCCAGAGATGACAAGGGTCTAACTGAAAACGTGATTGAATTTTACTCTCAGCGACTGGCTACTTGTGGTTTAAAACCAGTGCAGTCAAACACTCTTGTGGGTCAGGTTCACCTGTGTGTGTTTTAGAGACAGGGTCTTGTTCTCTCATCCAGGCTGGAATGCAGTGGTGTGATCATAACTCACTGTAATCTTGAACTCCTGGGCTGAAGTGATCCTCCCGAGTATCTGGGACTACAGGCATACAGCACCATGCCTGGCTCATTTTTAAGCTTTTTTTTTTTTTTTTTTTTTTGTAGAGACAGGGTCTTACTGCATTGTCCAGGCTGCTCTCCAACTCTTGGCCTCAAGTGATCCTCCCACCTTGGCCTCCCAAAGTGCTGGGATTATAGGCATGAGCCACTGAACTAGGCCTGTGACTTGAGTTTAAAAAAAGATATTTCTCTTACTTTTTCCTTTTCCTTGTCCCTCCTTTCCTCTTATTTGCCTGTCTTCTGATTCTCACAGGTAGAGTCTAAAAGCACTACTGTCTAATGCCATTAAATCATATCAAATTATATATCACAGCCCTGTGTCATTTCCAACATGATTCTGACCTGTCAAACTACAACATCAGACTCCCAGTGATAGGGACAGTCAGTGAAAGAAAGTCCAGGAGAGAGCGAGCTTTGGCCAATTCAACCAGATGGTCATGACCTGATGCTATTAAGTAACTTCCCGTGGAGTCTACATCTACCTTACAGCCCATATTTAGAGAAACTGCATTGGTGGAACACAGGGTCTGCTCTCCTCTGAAGTGGCACTCCTAATTGTAGACTAACATTTAGCATTCTACTACTTTCATTGAAGAACTGTGGGAAAGAACTCAAGTTTGAAAGCCACTCATTAGGTGGTCTCATTTCTCAAAGAATACAAAAGCGTCCTTTCTTCTGCATTCTGCATGCTGGATTATAACTCAGCAAATAATAATGACAAAAAATAATTCTGATAGTGATGATATTTAACTTGATTCTCACAATGTTCCTGTGAAATGGATTGTGTTAGTCCATTCTTGTGTTGTTATAAAGGAATGTCTGAGACTGTATGATTTATAAGGAAAAGAGGTTTATTTAATTGGCTCATGGTTCTGCAGGCTGTACAAGCATGGCACTTGCATCTGCTTGGCTTCTGGGGCAGCCTCAGGGAATTTTTCCTTATGGCAAAGGGCAAAGCAAGAGCAGGCACATCACATGGTGGAAGCAGGAGCAAGGCAGAGCGAGAGGGAGGATGCCACACAGTTGTAAACAGCCAGATCTCACGATAACTCACTATTGTGAGGACAGCACCACGGGAATGGCACTAAACCATTCATGAGAAATTCACCCCATGATTTAATCATCGCCACCAGGCCCCACTTCTGACACTGGGGACTGCAGTTCAACACGAGATTTAGAGGGAACAGTGTCCAAACTGTATCATAGGTAGTGTATTGCCTCCATTTTCTAAATATGAAAATAGGCTTAGAAGGCCAGGTGATCAGCCCTGGGCCATACAGCTGGTCACTAGTGGTTCTGGGGCACCAATCAGGCTGTCTGACATCAACCATGCTCCTTACCATGTCACCACATCCCCTTGCCATCATTCTGCCATCTTCCTTCCCTGCTTCCTCACTCACACCTGCCAGGCCACCACCCCTCCTTCCTCCCTCTGCCACACAGCCTTCTCAGGCTGTGTCCTTCTCGTCCTATACCCAGCCTTCCCATGCAAGCACTGCAGTCCCATGGTGCCCCTGGGCCTTACTCATCTGCAAAGTGCCTCTCTTTAGGGATGTGCATGATTGTGGGCTGTCTATGAGCAAAGAAGGTCTGCCAGAGCCTACACTGGCTTCATTGGTCTGTAAGCCAAAAACTCCTGGCAAAGGAAGAGGCGCTTCTCCCAACTGCTGAGTGCCATCCTTGGCAATGTGCATGTTCACAGTGCATAGTCCACATGCGTACCTGTGGTGGCTGGGGCCCAGCTCTGGAAGACTGCCCAACTCCCACTGCTTAGCCTGCCTCTGCTCACCAAGATGCTCTGAATCTCTTTTGCTGCTTAGGTAAAAGCCAAAAGTGTGCTTCCTTCAAACAGATGAAACTGTGCTTCCTTCAAACAGATGAAGTATCTGGTTAGGGCAATCCTGCTGCTGCTTTGCAGTTGCCAGGTCTGTGTGATGTATACAGATAACTATTTGCCTATGGTTGTTGGAAGCAGATGTTCACATATGAGGAAAACCCCACTGAGCAGTGGCTGCCCTTGTCAAGGCAGAGCAATGCTCTTTGAAGGGGTCTCAGGGCAGGAAGTTCTGTTCTTAGAGCCAGAAAAAGCAGAATGGAGAAATTAAAAATTGTAAAGCCAAGTTTCTGAAAAGCAACTCAAGTCAGATGGCAACTTCTGAGATCACTAAGCCCTCTGTCCTGCTAAGAAGGCCATTGATGTCATTGCTTTTGAGTTTGTAGGTACAGCTTGCAAAGAAGGTGTAATAGAAGGGGAAGAACTCATTGGACGAATCATTTGAACCCACTGCCGACACGGCGGCAGCCCTGACTTCCAGAGACTAGCTTTGTTCAGCCAGCAGCTATGGGCCAGCACTTCCTAGGTATCAGGAACAGCTCTAAAGTGCTTCACACGTATTAGCTTATTTACTTTTCCCAGTATCTCACCCCTCTACAGAGAAGAAATTGAGATGCAAGAGGTTAAGTGATTTGCCTGAGGTCAGGCAGCCTGCAAGTGGCAGAGCAGAGCTTCGAAGCCAGCTTCTAGCTCCAGCGCCACGCTCTTGGCTCCTGAGCTATGCAGAGAAGGATAAATCAAGATTCCAGAGCTCCCTCCTGAGCATTCTCTGCAGAAGGTGAATGCCCCAGGATACAATGTTATCCAGGCAAGGCAGGAGGAAATCTAGAATGACTGGAGCTGGGCACCAGCACCACCTCGTAGGTGTGTGGGGCTTTGCACTTTGTGGAGCACTTATGCGTGGGGAATCGAGTGAAAGAGAAAGCCTATTTCTTGTGGCAGTACTTGCGACAGAGTATGGAGAGTTCTTCTTCCTTCATGACCAGCGCCTCAGCCAAGAAAAACCCCAGGTCACGAGGTGAGCCACTGTGCACCCTGGCCGGGAGGGGATGAAACCGTGGAGCAGACCCAGGAGGCTGTTCCAGCTGTGGCCTGCCCAGCCCACCGAGTCCCATCCTGCCACAGCCTCCTCTGGCTTCCTGCAGAGAGCGGGTGCTGGGAGGGGAACTTGACCCATTCCCAACCCTTTCCGGCCCTCTCCAAGGTCAGGGCCTGAAGAGAAGTCTCCTGTGAGGCTTAGAGGATTCTGGAAGTAAGGCTGGCAGCTGCCTCTTAGCTGAGCTTGTGTGAAGGCAGGAGCAGAACTAGCCGGTCCTGGGAAGTGAACTCTCACCTTCCCCCAGAAGCTGTTGCTGCACAGTGATGGGCAACAGTGAGGCTCTCTGGAGATACAGGGTCAGATCAGAGGAGGTGGGCAGTAGTGTGGAGTTCAACCAGAGGGAGCACTTCAACTGGACAGTCAAACCTAACCAGTGTACCCAAATTTGCATATTTACCCAAGAGAGACTACAGTTTCAAATAGAACCAATTTTTAAAAATGCCACCATGGCTTGAATTTACTGGATTGGGACAAATTTTATTTTCCGACTGAGTGGGAATAGAGACTCCCCTATTAAAGGAAACATCATACAGTTATAAAAATAAAACAAGCTTCCTGACTGTGCGTAGATGATCTGAGAATGTTGTTGTATATGGTCCACACATGTATGAACACATTTATCTTGACAAAGTCCAGTGAGGAAGGGTTGGAAGAGGGAATGAGCAGCAGCTTCCTGCTTGAAATTTTGCATTCTGCTTGGGATTGCTCCTACAGAGCTCACATTTCCACCAGGGGAGACACTCAGTTAAAAATACACACACACACACACACACACACACACACACACACACACGTAGTGTTGCTAGGAATAAATTTGAGCCGTGTATAGGGATTGAGAAAGCTGACTCTGGGGATGCTGTTTGCGAAGGGTGGTCTTAGAAACCGGCCTCTTAAGGTGATATTTAAGCAGACACCTGCGTGGAAATGGAGCTAAATACTAGTTGAGATGGGTGTTGGGAGTGGGGTGGGTTGTTTGTGTTATGAACTGAATGTTTGTATCCTCCCACAATTCATATGTTGAAGCCATAGCCCCCAATATGATGAATTTACAAGTGGGGCCTTTGGGAGGCGATTAGGTTCAGATGAGGTCATAAGGGTGGCCTCTCCGTGGTGGGATTCGTGTCTTTATAAGAAGAGGAAGGGGACAGAGCAGAGCTCGCCCCCTGTCTCCTCTCCTGTGTGAGGACACAGTGAGACAGCCGCCAGCCATCTGTAGGCCAGGAAGAGGGCACTGAATCTGCTGGTGCCTGGGTCTTGAACTTCCCAGGCTCTAGAACTGTGAGAAATACAGGCATACCATTTAAGCCAGCCAGTGTAGGTATTTTGATGTAGCAGCCTGAGCTGCCTAATGTAGTTTGCTTTTGTCTGGTTATGTAGTCTGGCCACGGAGTCACCCTCTACTCTTATCCATTTTAGAACTTCTGGAGATAATCTCAAGGGGGTATCTCCGCAGGGTTGAGAGGACATCACTGGTTTCAGGAAGGTACACAGGAGCAGAATCAGAGAGGACATCATGGTAGGAAAGGAAAGGTATCTGTGATATTCTCACTCCATTAGTTCGCATATGGGCAAGCCCAGGGTGACCAACTAATTTATACTCAAAACGAAACTTAGGAAATGTTTAATATCTGCACCAGGGAAACATAGAGAAACCAGGACTTTTGTCATAAACCAGGAGTTTGTCAGAGCACATCAGAACACAAGTTATCCTAGTTGAGTTCTGGTTCTGGGTGAGAGATGGCCCTAATCCAGCCCTAGTTGTGGATTTTCTCACGAGTGCTCTAGGGCACAGTTACCATTGCCTCAGCCTTCGGCAGCTGGATGGTGACAAGGCCTAGATTTGGTTTTAGGGGAAGGGAGGGTCCTTCTTAGACTTCATAGCTAAGTGACAAGTAATAAAATAGCAATGTTAAAAGTATCCTGCCATTGTCACGTGTAGGTATACTTCTCTGGGGGGATTTATAGTTCAGGATGGAAGTGGTTTGGGCAGAATTCTGACGTTCCTGCATCCTCATCTCTCACTTCATCCTAACGCCACTAAGGGCAGTTGGAGAGCAGCAGTTCAGAATGAAGCTCTGGCACCAACGTGCTTGGGTTTGAAATATGGCTCTGTCTCCTTCCAGCTGCATGACATTGGGCAATTTATGTAACCTTCCTGTGCCTCCATTGTCTAAATGTATATAATGACAATGCCTTGATCCTAGGGGTACATAAAGACTAAATGAGTTAATACATGTAAAGCACTCAGGTAGTGCTGATGTATATTAAAGTGCTCCATCAATGTTGGCTATTATAATATCATTATGCTTATTTATTATTTATTTAGAGACAGAGTCTCACTGTTGCCCAGGCTGGAGTGCAGTGGCATGATCTCAGCTCACTGCAGCCTTGACCTCCTGGGTTCAAGTGATTCTCCCACCTCTAACTCCTGAGGGGAACTATGGGCACGTGCCACCATGTTTGGCTAATTTTTGTATTTTTTTTTTGGTAGAGACGAGGTTTCACCATGTTGTCCAGTCTGGTCCCAAACTTATTATATTTTAATAGCTGCTTCTCTAAGAGATTATTATCCTACTTTATGGATATGGAAACTGTGTTCAAATGTGGGTTGTTGCAGCCAGAGAAAATGGAAAAGCTTCGAATCAGGCCTAGGAATATGGGCAAGATTGATGATAAAAAGGAGATGGAGAAGTCTAGGCAGGTAGGCACCACCATGTGGAATCAGGGGGCGCTCACTGTGGTCAGGGGATTGCAGTAGGACCAACTCTAGTGGCAAAGACAGTTTCAGCTGGAGAAAGTGGGCAAGAAGAACTGGCCACAGAGAAGATTACGAGACAGAAACTGCGTGTAGGATCTCCTACAGCTGTCTTTTCCTCCTGGCTACCTGAGGTGTCTCTGCTTCCAAGAGAAGAGGGATGTCTTCCCAGCAAGTCTGGGCTAAGAGCTGATTGGGTCAGCACTATCTTGCTCTCCGATGAGTACTGGCCTTTGTGTTAAGGTGTGCTGGGCAAGTGCAGTGAAGGAGGGTGTATCTCCTGGGGCACGGGTCACCCTACCTCTCTGGCAGAGATAAGTTTATTTCAGTTTCAGCTTCCATTTCTCTGTTAATTGGGACTCTTTCATTCAGTTGTGAGGTTGGAATCTAATTTATACTGGCTTGAGAAAAGCAGGAATTGATTGGCTCACTTCACTGTTATAGCTGGGCTATACTGGCTTCAGGTGCAGTCTGACCCAAGGGCTCAAACAGTGTTGGAGGACCCAGTTTCTCCATTTCTTGGCTGTGTCTTCCACAGTGTTGGCTTTTTGGGCAGGTCCAGATATGTGTAATCTGACTTACAGAAATTCCGGCAAAAAAAGCAAATGCCGTATCACCTGCTGCCCCAACAAAGGTCTTATTGCATCTCATTGATTCTTATTGGGCCACAGACCTGACTCTGGACCAATCACTGTGGCCGAAAGACTGCGGGCCTGGGTTACATGCCTGGCCCTGGAATTAGCAATAGCATCATAAGCATGTGAGCACAGGGGAGCACAGTGCCAGGAGGACACATGGTTGCTGCATGGCAGATACGACAATAATAAATAAAGCAGCCCCTTTGCAGTGAACCAAAAGAGAGCTAAAAATGAGATCTGTGTGTCTGGAATATAGGCCAAGTAACTTAGTCATCCTGGAGAACAACGTTTCAGCAGTTTTCTTCTTACTTGATCTTGGATTCCTCTGGCTTTGCCACGTGGGTCCTGTGCACATAGCTGTTTGCTTATTTTTTCTTTTTTTGAGACAGGTTCTCATTTTGTTACCCAGGATGGGGTGCAGTGGTGCAATCTTGGCTCACTGTTTGCTTATTTTTAAGCCTGCCTACTTGTGGGCATCTGTCTTTCAACACAATATTCCAGCCCCATTTTTCTAATTGAATTATCCGACCTTTGTTCCTCTTTGCTGTTCATTCGACATTGAGTTCACCAGTGTCTCCCTCCTAGTCTGCCTCTGTCTAATCGGAAAGCTGCTTTCCAGGGACCCAGCACCTGTCATTTCATCTCATCTAAACCTAATCCTTATTTCAGGGTGCAACTTAGGATGTTCCCTCCCTTCTCCCTCCTGGACCTGAAAGAGTTACTTGGTAGATCAACTTCCGTGGTCCCTGGCTGAGCTCTGTGATAAATGGGACCCATGTCCTTTAATGCTTAAATCCTCTTACATAAGCTTTTTGGCATTTCTGAGCAGGATGAAAGGTGCTAAATGCAGGTTTAGCAAATTAATTCTATGATTGTGGTTGTAGAAATGTAAGTTGGAGTTAGTCACTGGAGGGCTTTCAGTGGCAAGGCAGGGTGTCTGCACCGTGTCCCAGAATGGTGGGAGCCATTGAATATTTTGAGTAGAAGAGGGACACCCTTCTTCCACGGCATCTTTCTTTGAGCACGTACCAATTGTTAAGCCCTATACACATGTCCTTTACATACATGATCTTATTTCATGGCCACAATAAACCTGTGAAAGAAGAATCCTCTTGCACGCACTCAGGCGTGCTCTCTCTCCCCCCCACCCTCCCCTCCCAGAAACAGGGTCTCACTATGTCTACCAGGCTGGAGTCCAGTGGCACCATTGTAGCTCACTGCAGTCTCAAACTCCTGGGCTGAAGTGATCTTCCTGCCTTGGCCTCCTGGGTAACTGGAATGACAGGCTTGCACCATCATGACCGGCTAATTTTTTTTTAATTGTAGAGATAGGGTCTCACTGTGCTACCCAGGATGGTCTCAGCCTCCTAGACTCAAGCGAGCCTCTTCCCTTGGCCTCCCAAAGTGTTGAAATTACAGGTGTGAACCACTGCACCTGGCCAAGAAGCCCCTTTTAAATGGCAGCTACTTACTTGAAATCACGCCTCATTCTTGGCAGAAATCCCCAAAACACAGAAAACATACAGAAAACCAACCATCTGACCTAACCCCACAGACCATGGAACAGCGGCAGCGAGTGCGTTACCATTTCACTCCCCTGAGGGAGGGGTTCACCCTGTCAATCTGTTTGGCAGAGTGGCTGAGGAAGACACGAGATAAAATAACAGTGAAAAGGAAATGATGCAATTCCCTCTCCAACCAGTTGTTTCCCTCTTTGCTTTTTGCTTTCCCGGAGTGGGATTATCTGAGACCCTGCATTTCTGCCCTTCCTCCTGGCTGTCAGTTCTATCACCCTGTCGCTGCTCTTTTTGTTTGTTTTGTGTCCTTTGGTGTATCCGGTGTATCCGGTGTGGTGTATCCGGTCTTCACATGCTCTCCTCCCTTCCTCTCCTTGGCCCTTTTCCCCGTGGAATGGCTTCTTGGACTAGTTTGACTGCATCCGCTTCCCCGTCTGCTTCATGCGTATCGCATCATTTCACCGGTTTGTCTTCCAGTCCTTGCCTAGTGCCCTTGCTTAGCTGTCTCCCGTGTTTACGTTCTGACGCCCTGGTCTGTTTACACTGCTCTGTTCTCCAGCACAGTCTCGCTTCCCTGCTGCTTCTCTGGCATAGTCCAACTTTCATGTCCATCAAGGGCAGCCAGCTGTGTACCTGAGTTTCAGGATTTCTTTTTGTTCTTTTTTTTTTTTTTGAGACAGAGTCTGGCTCTGTTGTTCAGGCTGGAGTGCAGTGGCACGATCTCAGCTCACTGCAAACCTCCGCCTCCCGGGTTCAAGCAATTCTCCTGCCTCAGCCTCCAGAGTAGCTGGGATTATAGGCACCCACCACCATGCCCAGCTAATTTTTTGTATTTTTAGTAGACATGGGGTTTCCTCATGTTAGCCAGGCTGGTCTCGACCTCAGGTGATCCACCCACCTTGGCCTCCCAAAGTGCCGGGATTATAGGCGTGAGCTACTGCACCCGGCCTTGCTTTTTGTTCTTAATCTGGTTTCTTCTTTGTGACTTCCTATGTTCAGAATCCAGCCTTACCACGCACTAGCTATGTGGTTCTTGCAAACTTTCTCTCTCTATATCTCGGTGTCCTCCTCTGTAAAATGGATTCTCTTGTAGGATTCTCATGAGAATTAAATGAGACATTTAATATACAGAAAGTGTTAAGCACATTTCCTGGCACATAGTAGTTAGCCAATACATGGTCTTACTATTGTGTTGTTGGTGGTATTATATGATTGTGACATTTTGATTCACAAGAGTTCCTCCAAAACAGCAAACATAGAAGGAGCTTCATGGCGGAGGGGAAGAGGGCAGGTTTGAGGGTGGGCAGGTGGAAGGATGATACCTGTGTCCCCTGCCAGCTCAGCTTTCCCTGACTCATCCCTTTTAAAGACTCAGGCGCAAAGTCACCTGTCCTTCTAGGATAAGGGGAAGGCATTATTCTTGCCTACCAGATATGTAATAAAATGTAGAATAAAGCCATTTGGGTAAACATCGACTTGGTAGGAATTTCTTTAAAGCATAATGAAATGGAAACAAGCAATGCTCAGTAGGATCTGCACTCCATCTGTTTTGTTCCCTTCTGATGCTCCATCAAGGTTCCTAAATGTAGTTTGGATTTTGAGAACATCTGGAATCAGCCAAGCACATTTCTCAAACACTGACGTTATCATCTGTACTTCTTGCTGCTTGGTTATGCTTGCCGACTGTGCATTGACCTCCAAAGATGAGGCCCACCAGCGTCCACAGTTCAGGGTAACTTACAGATCCCTGTGGGGACTGTGTGTGTGTGTGTGTGTGTGTGGTTGTGTGTCTGTGTGTGTCTGTGTGTGTGTGTGTGTGGTGTGTGCATGCATGTACAATTTTCCTTTGTGTCTGATTATGAAGATAATAATGTTTATTACTGAGAGACTGCAAAAAGAAAAGAAAAAGATAAAGAATCATTCATAATCAACCAACATTCATAATCCAATCACCCAGAAATAGCCACCCTTAATATTGTGATGTATGTGTGAAGGATTTTACACATATACATATGAATATATGTATGACTTCATTTTTTTAAAGCCTAACTAGAATGATATTGAATATACTTTTAAAATACTAGAATTTCTGATAGAAAATCCCGACCATTTTTCTATCCTTAAATCTTTCTTGTGAATATAATATTTGAAAACTGCCTTAATGTTTGGCGGGTAGATGTGCAATTGGTCCAGGTCCTCCAAGAAGCAGATGCCAAGAGAGGATTAACTGTGCAGGAAGCATTGGGAGAAATCCCTTGGAAGGAGAAAGGCAGAGGGAGCAGGAATAGGCAGCTGTGATGAAGCGATTTGGGCTCCTGTGAGAGGAGACTTAGAAGGAAGGATTGGGCAGGAAGAATGTTCTGAGAAGGCCTTGCCCAGGCTGGTGGGGAGACATGTGGGCAAAGGTGGCAACCGCCTTTGGGCAGTTCTGGTGTTAGACAAGAATGGCCTAGCTCTGGTGGCCCCATGATGCTTGGCCATTGACTGGTGGCCGCAGGGAAGCATGGCCTTGACATGAGCAATGTGGTGGGTCCAGAGTGGCAGCTGGAGGCTTCCAGTCAACTGTGCTCCCCACAGAAGATTCCGTGGAAGAAGCTATGAGCAGCCCAGCTCCCTGCCTACCACAGATGTACCTAAATTAATTTTAATTGTTAGCTATTTTGACCCATCTTATTATTTGCTGTTATAAATTATGAAGCAATAAACATTCTTCAACACAAATCTTTGTGTTGTTCTCTGATAATTTTCTCTCTCTCTTTTTTTTTTCTTTTTTTTGACAGAGTGAGCTCTGTTGCCTAGGCTGGAATATAGTGGTGTGATCTCCATTCACTGCAGCCTCGACTTCCCTGGGCTTGCGTGATCCTTCCACCTCAGCCTTCCCAGTACTGGGATCACAAACAGGTGCCACCATGGCTGGAAAATGTTTGTATTTTCAGTAGAGACCAGGTCTCACTATGTTGCCCAGGCTGGTCTCCAACTTCTGGGTTCAAGCAATCTGTCTGCCTTGGCCTTCCAAAGTCCTGGGATTACAGGCATGAACCACCACCCCTGGCCTTTTCTGATAATTTTCCTAGGGTAAATGAATATGGTTGAACATGATATATTGAAAATACACGTTTTTCTGGGCTGGCTCTCAAAGCTCAGTAAAAAAAATCAGAAGGAATCAATAAAGTCAAAATCTACAAACTTAATCCTAGAAGGGATAGCATTCAGGTAAATGTTATGAGATCAGAGTGAAGGAAGTTGAAACCCAAGGTGCCTGCAGAGGAGGTAGCCAATATGCTCTAGCTCTCTGAGGTTGAAAAATTGTAGCATGATGTCCTTTAGAACGGTATACAGACTGACAGCAGGTTTGGTGGAAAGTCTGTGTATGAGTAAGACAGACTCCCTGATGACCTCCTTCACCCCAGGCCACCCTCTCCTAGGAGATGGGAGGTTTACTCTCGAAGAGGCTTCTGACTTGAGGATATTAGGCTGGATAGAAGACATGGGTATGTAGCTAGAAACAGAGATCACATGGAAGTCTACATACTGACCACGAGCTCCCTGGCCCTTCCTTCATTCCACTTGCTTGGCCACAGTTTTTCTATCTATAAAAATGGGGATAAGGTAATAATAGTACCTTACCTTTCAGTATTGTTTTAAGGGTAAGATATGTAAAACATATAGAACAACATCCAAGTGCTATAAAAGTTATTTACTATTACTGTCACTGCTATCATTTTATACATATGTATCTTGTTTTCCATTTATTAGTTTACTCAATCTTATACCATTATCATACTCTTTAAGGTAATAAGGCTTTATAATTTGTCTTCTCTCCTTTATTGCATTTTACTTGAAATTAAACATGTGAATTAATTTGTACAACATTGATCCCTTTACAAGATATGGTCTTCTACTTTCAGAACGTGTATGTATATGTCACCTTGTTGATTCAAATATTTTGTGTCCTTCAAACACACTTTTAGTTCTCTTCTTATAATTTCTGATTTTTTTCTTAATTTTCTTTGTAGTTGTTAATGTGAATGGGAATTTTGATTCCAGTTTCTTTTCAACTTCATAAATCATGATTTTTAAAGAGAGCTTTACATAATTATTCCATAGCTGGCCACCTAATTAATATAATTAAATATTTTTAGTATTTCTAATAGGTTTTTAGTAGATTTTCTCAACAAATATATTTCAAGCTGGTACTGTGAGGTAGAGACCAGTGATGGATGTGACTTGCTCCCCCCACAGACCTTGCATTCTAATGGTGATATGGACAGGAGACAGGGAAATACTGGGTAGAAGACGGCAGTTCCCTGGCAAAGGCACCATCCTCAAGCCTGGAAACCTGCCACCCTAAATGGGAACAGGCATTCCTGTTTTCCTGCCCAAAAGTTGCCTTTTGGCCCACCATGCTGCCCCATCCTGTACCCATATAAACCCTAAGCCCCAGGCTCCACAAGCAGATGAGCAGATGAACAGAAAAGCAGATGAGCAGCAGAGGAGAGGAGTGTCTCAATGTCAGGAGGAGTTGGTTGGGGACAGTCGGAGAGGAAATCGGCCTCTGGATGGTCAACTCCAGGGGAAGATCATCTTCCCACTCCATCCCAGATCCAGCTCCCCATCCATTCTGCTGAGAGCCACCTTTACCACTTAATAAAACCCCTGCATTCACCATCCTTCAGGTGAGTGTGTGACCTTTTTCCTGGACACTGGACAAGAGCTCAGGGTACAGAGAGCTGTTACACTGGCCCTCTGCCCTTGAGAAAAGGCGGAGGGTCCACTGAGCTGTTTAACTCTTAACAGGCTGCAGATGGCAAAGCTAAGAGAGTGCACTGTAACACACACCCACTGGGGTTTCAGGAGCCACAGGCACCCACATCTGGATGCAATCGTGGGGCCAGAGTCCAGGGGTGATCGCCCCAGCTCCAGTACCTGCCCGTCTGTGTGCTCCCCTTCCCATAAGGGATTTGAATGTGCACATCGGCACAACAGACAAGCCACACCCCTGTTGCACATTCTGCGAGGGAGATCAGGAAACTCTCCCGTTTCAACGGGGAAACTCAGGAATAGTCCATGATGAGAAGGGAACTTGTCATCCACAGCTACCTGGAGCATCATGGCAGCAATTTACATGTTGCAAAAATTGTTCATGACTTGAAAATATAGAGGAACTTAGATTGCTAACTGGAGCCTGGAATCTTTTTAAAGGTAATTCTTAGATAACAAAAATATTTTCCTGTCATAGTTATGGAGTTATTTAGATTTTTAAGTAGTTTAACATTTTTTTTTAGCAATTTATATTTTTCTGGAAAACCTCTTTTTCATTGAAACTATGTAGTTTATTAAGATAAAGATGGTTATTGTATTCCTTTATAATTAGAAAACTCCTCCAAAAATATTTTGCAAATTCTCATTGTCTATTTTCTTTCTTTTTTTTTTTTTTTTGAGACAGTCTCATTCTGTTGCCCTGGCTGGAGTGCAATGTCTCAAGCTTGGCCCACTGCAAACTCCACCTTCCCGGTTCAAGTGATTCTCATGCCTTGGCCTCCCGAGTAGCTGAGATTACAGGCACGCACCACCACACCTGGCTAATTATTTTTTTAATTTTTGTTTTACTTTAAGTTCTGGGATACCTGTGCATAACGTGCAGGTTTGTTACATAGGTATATGTGTGCCATGGTGGTTTGCTGCACCCATCACACCCAGCCAAATTTTGTATTTTTAGTAGAGATGGAATTTCACCATGATGGCCAGGCTGGTCTCAAACTCCTGGCCTCAAGTGATCTGCCTGCCTCAGCCTCCCAAAGTGCTGAGATTAATAATTTTTATTTTGATTACATGGCAAAATAATATCTTTGATATATTAGAATAAATAAAATATTATTAAAATTAATTTATTAAAATTAATTTTCCCAATTTCTTTTCACCTTTTAAATGTAGCCACAAGAAAATTTAAAATTGGCCAGGTGTGGTGGCTCATGCCTATAATCCTAGCACCTTGGGAGCCCAAGGTGGGCAGATCACCTGGGATCAGGAGTTCGAGACCAGCCTGACCAACATGGAAAAACTCCATCTCTACTAAATACAAAAAATTCATTTGTATTTCATATACACATTATACATAGCCTGAATGTAATTTTATATAATATTTTGATTTTTGGGGGGACAGAGTCTTGCTCTGTCACCCAGGCTGGAGTGCAGTTGTGTGATCTCAGCTCACTGCAGCCTCCACCTTCAGGGTTCAAGCAATTTTCCAGCCTCAGCCTTCTAAGTAGCTGGGATTACAGGCACCCACCACTACACCTGGTTACTTTTTGTATTTTCAGTAGAGATAGGGTTTCACCAAGTTTGCCAGGGAGTTGGTTTCGAACTCTTGACCTCAGGTGATCCACCCACCTCGGCCTCTCAAAGTGCTGGGATTACAGGTGTGAGCCACCATGCCTGGCCTAATTTTATGCAATATTTTAAATAATTGTGTGTATAAAAAAAAGTTTGTCTTAGGTATTTATGTGTGCAATTTTCTACTTGTGATATGTTGGTGCTCAAAACCTTTTGAATTTTAGAGTATTTCAGATTTTAGATTTTAGGATTGGGGATGCTTGATCTGTATTGGATAGCACGGATACAGAAGAACAGGCTTGCTGTAGGTTCTGGATGCGGCAAATGTCTCCTCTAAGAATTCATAAACATAGATTTACTCACATATAAAAATTTGTCTCCAGTAACAGTCTATGGAGGTATATAGCATCAAATCAGTTGTCCCTGAATTCCCACAAAGTCCACTGAATATTGTGTCACAGTTTAAAATTATAGGCCTGGCATGGTGGCTCATGCCTGTAATCCCAGCACTTCGAGAGGCTGAGGCAGGATTGCTTGAGTCCAGGAGTTTGAGACCAGCCTGGGCAATATGGCAAAACCCATCTCTACCAAAAAATACAAAATTTAGCCAGGCATGGTGGTGTGACTGTAATCCCAGCTACTCGAGGTGTGTCCTGAGATGGCCTACCCTGGGGGACACTTGTTTCTGTGCACTTTCCTCTTATTCCAAACTCCACAGGATCTGTTCAATGCTAGATTTACAGAAGGCAGCGGTAAATCTAATTAATCCACAAGGACCCATGAAGGCTTATCTGACGCTAAGGGCTTACGGTAATGACTGGAGTATTCTGAACCATCCCTAAGGCAGTGTGCTGTTGGCGATTTTATACTTGAGCCTTCATCTCCTCCTGTGAGATTTTTGTCTCCTGACTGGAGAGTTTGAATGGAAGTGGGGCCAGATAAACAGGAAGACGCATCCTACCAACTCCAACATGGTTAAGAACATGAACTTGGAGCTCCACTGCTTAGAATTAAGTCCTGGCTCCATGGTTACCAGCTGAATGACTGTGGGTAAATTATTAGCCTCTCAGGGCCTCAGTTTCTTCATCTGTAAAGTAAGGATATAATTTTTCCTATTTCCTAAGGATTAAATGAGTGAAACCCATTAGTAGCACTAAATAGGGCATAAGCTCTATAAAAGTGTAATTTGATAAATAAATAACTATGGGTAGTGATAACCTCTAACTCAGTAAGGTCAGAATGCCAAAGGCAGGTTCTCTGTCTAATTCTCTCAAGAGTCTCTGACCATTGCTAAATTGAATACAGAGCTGTCCCCATGTACTGCATCAAGTTCCTAGGTGAAATGGACTGATGTCATGAAATGTTACAGCTGAGAGGGCCCTCCGAGTTGCAGTTCAGTGCTTTATTTTGTACTTGGAGGAAGTGAGACCCAGGGGGCCTGAGTCACTTGCTCAGCTGCACACAGCTGATTTATGGCACGGCCACAGTCAGAGAGCCTGGCTCCAAACACATTTTTCTCATGTTAAGTTGAAATTACTATTTTCCCCTCCATAAATATCTAATATAGCCAAGCATGCATGTAATTTGGTAAGAGGAAAGAATTCATGAGTAAGCCTCTTTCTGAATAAATAGGTTACATTCATTAGCATGCTTTCAGATTACAAATTAATCATTATCCTTATTGAAAATAGTCCAAGCCAAACATAAATTGTAGCTCTGAGAATGTGAGCTATATTGCTGGTGAACTTCGTCCTAGGCTAAAGTCTTTCTTCCTTTCGTCTTCTCACTTCTCTCTTTCCATTCCTATGGAATATTACCAAAGAGTGCCCCTATTTTTAATAATACTAAGTTTTAAAAATCCGCTATTTTAACATGTCTAATTTTCTGAGTGTTATCTTTTTGTTCTTGTCCATATGCACATAGATTTTTACATACTTGTTTTCACAGTACTCACAAAACTTTGAAGTCTGCTCTTCTCATCTAATATTATTTATAAACATTGTGTATGTCCACAAATATCCCATAAACACCCATTTTTAATGAACGCATAATTCATTGTAATCAAACTAACCATAAAACTATTAAGTCATTTTCTTATTGCTGACATTTGAATTGCTTCCATTTTAGGTTGTTGAATGTGGTGCTATAATATATACTGTTTTTTTTTTTTTTGAGATGGAGTCTGACTCTGTTGCCCAGGCTGGAGTGCAGTGGTGTGATCTTGGCTCACTGCAACCTCTGCCTTCTGGGTTCAAGTGATTCTCCTGCCTCAGCCTCACAAGTGGCTGGGATTACAGGCGCCTGCCACCATGATTAATTTTTTTGTATTTTTAGTAGAGATGGGGTTTCACCATCTTGGCCAGGCTAGTCTTGAACTCCTGACCTCGTGATCCGCCCATCTCAGCCTCCCAAAGTTTTGGGATTATAGGCGTGAGCCACCATGCCCAGCCAATATATACTTTTTTTTTTACATAGACTCAGGACTGGAATTATGTGGTCAGCTGTATGAATATTTTCATAGCCAAAAATATATATTGCCTGAATATTTTTTTCAACAATGCCACTAGCAGTATATGAGTATATCATTTTTACCCTACTCTTACTAACACAGCATCTAACAACTTTTACTCACAGTGTGCTTGTACCAAGAAAGTGTTGTTAAAGTAATGACAAATAATCTCTGAGTGGTATGTGGAATTATACTTTCCCAAACTGGAACATTTCCCTGTTTGATTTTATACTCAATTAGCAAAACCTATAAGCACCATAGCTTTAATTTACATAATAGTGCTTTGCATAATAGGTATTCTATACTAACTGATTGATTTAATTATATATCATATAAGATACTAACCATGGTACCCTACAGTGGAAAAGGGAAGTGGAAAAGAGGGATATAAAAGGTGAGATGAGGCCAGGCGCAGTGGCTCACACCTGTAATCTCAGCAGTTTGGGAGGCCAAGGTGTGCAGATTACCTGAGGGTGGGAGTTTGAGACCAGCCTGACCAACGTCTAGAAACCCCATCTCTACTAAAAATGCAAAATTAGCCAGGCATGGTGGTGCATATCTGTAATGCCAGCTATTTGGGAGGCTGAGGCAGGAGAATCACTTGAACCCAGGAGGCAGAGATTGCAATGAGCCGAGTTTATGCCATTGTGCTCAGCCTGGGCAATAAGTGTGAAACTTCGTCTCAAAAAAAAAAAAAGGAGGAGGGAGATGAGGAGGGAAAATGTGAATGAGATGTGATCAGATTTCACCAAAGGGAAAACCAGGAGTATCTCCTCCAGGGACAGGGACACATGAAGAAGCTCAGTGCAGCCCAGCCTGGATCCCTGAATGCAGAATTGTGAGTTGAAGATATGGCATAGGTAGGTGTTCTAGGTAGGCGTTTTAAATCACTGAATTTTGAGGATGGTTTGTAATGAAGCCATGGTTGATACACCAAGGGTGGCATGTTCCCAGGAGGTTTATGCCAGCTGTATTGTTTAGTAATTACATCATTTACTTTGATATTACTTTGAAAGCATGACATATGAGTCTGAGAACGAAAATTATTCATATGAAAACTAAACTGAATGCATTGTAGGAGCCTTAACAAATGTCAAATAAGATGTAGGTGAGACACCTGTAATAAATGAAGAGAAAGTTATAAAAATACAGGATTCTGCCCTCAGATTATTTCCCACATCTCTTTAAGTTTTTGAGCCATATTGACAAATTGAAACTGGATGTGGATTATGAGGAGACTGGGCTGCTGTACAACGAAGTAACAATAATTTGATGGCTTAAAGAAGACTGAATTCTATTTACTTGTTTGTTTTTCTATTTAGGAGTCCAAGGTGAGTATTCTGGGTCAGAGGGAAGTCTGTTTCCTGTAATCATTTAGGGGTACAGGTCTTTCTTTTTTTTTGAGATGGAGTCTTGCTCTGTCGCCCAGGCTGGAGTGCAGTGGCATGACCTCAGCTCACTGCAAGCTCCCCTTCCCGGGTTCCAGCAATTTCCCTGCCTCAGCCTCTCAAGTAGCTGGGATTACAGGCACCCACGACCAAGCCTAGCTATTTTTTTTTTTTTGGTATTTTTAGTAGAGACAGGGTTTCATTCATTGGCCAGGTGGGCAGGCTGGTCTTGAACTCCTGACCTCGTGATCCACCTGCCTTGGCCTCCCAAAGTGCTGAGATTACAGGTGTGAGCCACCATGCCCAGACTTTTTTTTTGTTTCTAAATCATTTTGATCTTTAGACCCATAGCGCCTTGTTGATATCTAAGCTAAGTGGTTCAAAATATGTTTTCATGGACTCTGGACTCAGAAAGAGTAAAGAGAACATGGAGAAGTGAGAACTCTTACCTTAAGGCATCAGTCTGAAAGTGGTACACATCACCTTTGCAAGCATTCTATTGACAAAAAGTCACATGACCACACCTACTTTGAGGGAGACCTGGAAGTGTACTCTATTGGGACAGAAACATGCTGGGCTATAATTCTTTCATTATAGAGAGGGAGAGAATGGATTTAAGTAAAGAGCCAGCAGTCTCAACCAATAAGGAACTTGCTGAGTCTCAAGACAATGGGGAGCTTGAACGAACGAACACATACCAGTGGGAAGGCTTTGGTGAATAAATATGCATTTCTATGTTTTAAAATAAAATAACACATTTATGACAAAAGTATCTGTTTTTATTACTCATAGCCTTGATTTCTTACACTAATTGACCAGGTACAATGGTCTTGCTTACGATAGACATGGTACTTTTTATTCTTGTTTTCTCTTGGTTCTTCAGTGTCTCTCTAGCATATTTTCCCTTTTGTTTTCATTCTCGGGGGATCAAGAATATGGCAGACACTGAGTGCCTCCATGTTATTTTGAAATGACATATACATTTCTGAAGTAGCCTCCTGTTTTTACAAGAAAATGTAGCGTTAGCTCAGTGCTTGAGATGTGGCCAACTCACTAAGATAAGTCAGGAAGAAAACTAATGTCTAAATTTATCCATTCCTTAGTCAGTGCCAAAAGAAGAAAAGGTTAAAATTAAAGTTGAAGAGAAGGTGTTTCCTAACTCTGATATTGCTTCCACACCAGGCCTGATAAACAAGTTAAAATAACTGCATTATTTTGGGAGCCGAGGACAGGAGGGCTTGATGTCTGGCAACACATTGAACTGATGGAAATTCCTGTCAGAGCTGCTGTCAGTAAATCCTCTGAGTTTGTATTTCTGCACCAAGAAGATATTCAGGGCCAGGCGCGGTGGCTCACGCCTGTAATCCTAGCACTTTGGGAGGCCGAGATGGGTGGATCACCAGAGGTCAGGAGTTCAAGACCAGCCTGGCCATCATGGTGAAACCCCATCTTTAAAAAAAAATAATAAATAAAAAAATTAAAAAAAAAAGAAAATATTCAGAAGATTTTAAGAAATGGATGCTGACCTGTGATTTAAGCATGTGCCATTTAAAAATCTCATGGTTTGAGGCCAGCTCTCCCCAGCTTGTCCCTGACCCCAGAAGACTCCAGTCTCAGATGTGTCCTCATTCAGGATGTCTCCACTCCTTCGTCTCAGGTGCTTCATAAAGAGCACTTTGGAAGGCAAAGGCAGGTGGATCACCTAAGGTCTGCAGTTCGAGACCAGCGTGGCCAACGTGGTGAAATCCTGTCTTTACTAAAAATACAAAAATTAGCTGGGCGTGGTGGCGGGTGCCTGTAGTTGCAGCTACTCAGGAGGCTGAGGAAGGAGGATTGTTTGAACCCAGGAGGCAGAGGTTGCAGTGAGCCGAGATCGCGCCACTGCACTCCAGCCTGGGAGACAGAGCAAGACCTCATCTCAAAAAGGAAAAAAAAAATCATTATCCTCAGCATCTCACCTCCTCCTACCACCCCCCAACCCTGCACATCTCCCTCAGTGTACGTTGGTGGACCTGACTCTGGCAATGGAATTTGAGATGAAAGAATATTGTCAAACTTGAGAGGAAGTCCTGTTTTCTCCATTTGTCTAACATAGTTTTCTGAAAAGTTGGTCTGAAAGTGTTATGTTGAAGAGGCCGAACAGACATGCTGCAACAGCACATAGCATTTTACAATGTGGGGAGGTGTGAGAGAGCTGGCTTTTGATGTCTGAGCTTCCTAGTATTGTCCCATGTCTGCTTAGGACTGACTTGGGAGATACTGTTTATTAAATGCAGATTTTTTTCTTTTTATTATTTGTTAAGTAGAGAGAAACAGGGCTCTGCTGCAAGAAGTTAGAAATTCACAGCTGCTAATTCTGCATGTAGGCTTGGAATGTGAGGATCCTGATAGTTTCCCTTTTTGAATACCTCCTATGTGCCAAACACTGAACTAAAAGCTTTAAGTAAATCATTTTATTTAGTCTCTACAACACTCCCGTGATCATTGTCTTCCTTTACAGACCAGAGAATTAAGTATACAGGGAGGTTAATTGCCTTTCCTAACATCATCCATCTATCAAATCGTGGAGTTGATAATTCAAATACAGTTGTCCTTTCTTAGCCACAGTATAGGATGAAGGGCATGCAGGAGCAGTGCTGATTCCAGAAATATTAAAAAAAGGTGCACTTCCGAGTTCAGCATTCCCGGAAAACAGGTCTGTCTGTATTGCTCACTTTGTGAAGGATGCTTGGTAGCAGATGAAGAAAGGCAAGTTATTCTTTCTGACAATGCAGGTGAGACAGTTACTCCTGGTCTCCCCAGAGCTGGTCAGAGGAACATGCCTCCACGTTTTGTAGTGTCAAAGTCTGAGCATGGTCTTGTCTCCTCTCCGATTTTGCCTGTGCTCCCTGGCAGCTCTGCTCTGGTCAGATATGTTTTCAAAGGAGGTTCTGTTACGGCACTTCCTCCATGGAGACTGTGCCGGGGGCCCATTTCATCAGCCTGATCCCACTCAGAATGTGTCACTTCTGAATTTCCACATAGCCTTGGGGCTTAGGAATGTGGGTTTTTTTTTTTTTCTGTTCTTTTCTACAAATCCCTGTTTTAAATCAGAAAGGAATAAGCTATTCAGGTGCTCATAAGATTTATTCAAAGTACCATCTGCTTTTGGTAAATGATTGTGAGTGACAAAGTCTCCATTAGAACCTGGACTTCACAGTCACAAGTGCATAGTGACTGGAGGTATGGGAATGAGGAGGAGGAGGCTGAGGACTGAGGCAGCAGGAGAAGAAAGATGTGTGCTCAGGAAATGAAGGGTGCCCCTCCACTGTGCTCTTGAAGCATTCTGCACCTGCCCCTCCAGGGCACTAACATTGCTGGTTCATTTTTCTGTCTTCCCTTCTGGGCTGTGACTCCTTGAGGGTGATCAACAAATATTGGATTAATGCACCAGTGAATAACAGCTCTGATCTTCAAGTGAAAAAAAAAAAGTGCTGAAACTCACTTTAATCCCCACCCATAGAATGGAATGGATTTTAGGAGAAGGCCATTTGATTTGATATTTATATGTTTAGAGCCATACTGGAATGTTTTACCTGAACAAGGTTTTCACATCTGGCTGCACATTGCAATCACCTGAGTATTTTTTTTAAATAATAAAGTCAGCACTTTATCCTCCTTCTCTTGAGATTCTAATTTAATTGGCCTAGGGTGGGGCCCTAGGAAATTTTATATATATAAATTTCCAGCGGCTCCACCCTAGGCCAATTAAATTAGAATCACCCAGGCTGGAGTGTCGTGGCATGATCGTGGCTCACTGCAACATCTGCCTCCCAGGTTCAAGCAATTCTCCTGCCTCAGCCTTCTGAGTAGCTGGGACTACAGGCACCCGCCACCACACCCAGCTAATTTTTGTATTTTTAGTAGACACAGAGTTTTATCTGTTGGCCATTATGGTCTTAAACTCCTGACCTCAGGTGATCCATCCACCTTGGCCTCCCAAAGTGCTGGGATTACAGGTGTGAGCCACCGTGACCATCCAAAATTGATTTTTTTAAAAAAACTTCGTAGGTGTTTCTGTTGAGTAATGAGGGTTGAAAACCACTGTTCCATGTGTACCTGGAGCAACTAGTATCTAATGGCTGACATAGCATACAGAGGGGTTTCATCCTGCAGAATCTGAGCCTTGTGGGAAAAAGATATTGACCCTCAAGCATTTACTCAAAGAAGACAAGGACATTTCCTGGAAGCCCCACTAGGTCTTGGCTCAGGTGCTCCTCTTAAGTAATTGCTCATCTGTAGGACATTGAAGCAGGTGTTTAACTGTTGTCTAAGAGCCTTGGCATCTTTGCCACATCATCTCTCCTCCCAATGTTCTACTATTTGACAACCTGGGAAGGATTTAAATGCGTAGACACAGCTCCCTGGCAGAAATAGCTGAATTGAATATGCTAGGGTTAGGAACAAATGTAGAAGTCTCTCTTGCCCTGAGGGTAGAGTTTTGAACTGTATTGAAATGCTAGGATATGCCTGAAAAGTTCTGTGTGTGCAGTCAATGGACCAACATCCAGGATTGGTTTTCCTAAGCTATTATAATAATGGCTTAAAAAGTTTTCTGGCTTCACTGAAGTTTTTGAATCTATGTGTCCCTGTGATGGAGTGCATGAGGCTACTTAGGTTTGCTTGTTTTCTGCTGGATGCTGGGGGGAAAAGCAGAAAGTGGAGGGATCAACAATATTTTTCTTTTGCTGTTAAACCTCTGTGTGTTCTTAGCATATCTGTATCTAGCTTGCCATTTCCTTTTTCTTTAATGATTTAAAAAAATGGATTTGGCCTGAGGCCTTTATTCTGTGTCCTTTAAAGAAAAACGAAGGATGTATACAGCTGTCCCCGCCTTGGCGTTTCTGGGTACAGGCACATGATGAGCTTTTCCAGGGTAATTTGCAGAGAAATGGACCTTTACAAACACTAAGCAATATCCCCTACATGAATTTGGCTGATAGTTTTATACCCAGGAGTTTTGATTAATTGGTGTCAAGAACTGTGGAAGGTCTGAGATTTTGCCCCCTTGTAAGCTAACAAATTGCCCTGCCAATGTTTCATGGATGCTGGCACAAGACTGGAGACTCCTGGGTGAGAGACAAAGGACTTTACTATTCACAGCATTAACAGGGGCCAGAATATAAATTTCTTGTGCCTGGTTGATGCAAATGGGACCAAGTGACACCTGCAATAGGCAGCTGGTTGTGTTATAGGAGAGAACCTCTGACCTCATGAAACCAGAACCTTTTAAACTGGGCAAAGCATGCCTGCCCTATTCTCTGGAGAGCAGTGCTGTCTTTATCTTCCAAGGCTGTTCTCTAAACAAAAATCTTTGAGAAGATACTCTGGAATAAGGACAATCAGTGCCTGTGCTTGTAAGATACACAAACGCCAGCCATGCGTAAAGAATGGTAAAACAGGAGTCACACGGAATGTTAGTAAAAATGTGGATTAAGTTGAAATCTGAGGGAGATGGTGGACTTCATAAAATTCCCCAGACCTCATCTCAAATGTAACAAGTGAGTGCACAGTTTCTTCATGTATTAGCGAGCATTTGCTATCTAATAGACCACCCCACAACTTAGTGGGTCAAAACAACAAACACTTATTTGGCTCAGGATTCTGTGGGTCTGGTGGGTAGTCCTTCTGGTACTGGCAGGCTCAGCTTATGTCAGCTGAGTTCATGAGTGGATCAGCTGATGGTACTGTTGTCGTTAGACTGTCAGCCAGGACAACAGAAACAACTGGCCAAGCATCTGTTGTTCCCAGCGGGCTGGTCCAGGCATCTTTATGTGCTGACAGTCAAGGGCTTCACAGGAGCAGCAGGACAGCAAGTCTCCACACGCGAGTGCTTTTTAAGCTTCATCATCACATTTGCTAAAGTCCTATAACAAAAACAGGTTAAGGTGAATTCGAGGGTCGAGAAATAGACTCTACCCCTTGAGGGAGGGGAAGGATTTGAGGCTATTTTTCTGAAATCTTTCACACTGCAGATCTGTGGTGAGCTACTTTGATCTCTTTTACTCTTATTTTCACTTAGTTATTTCAAGTTCGGCACTTGTGACATTTAGGGAAAACTGGGTGTATTAGTCAGGATTTAACCATGTCTGTTTGAACCCCACTCTTGGTACCAAAATCTGTATTAGTCAGAGTTCAACCAGAAAAGCAGAGCCAATAGGAGAGCTATACATGTACATGTTTGAACATCTATGCATCTGTCTATCCATGTCTATATCTTATCTCTGTCTGTCTGTCTGCCTATCTATCTGTCTATCTCTCTGTTTATTTTTTTGGAGACAGAGTCTTGCCTTTCACCCAGGCTGGAGTGCAGTGGCACGATCTTGGTTCACTGTAACCTCCATCTCTCAGGTTCCAGTGATTCTCCTGCCTCAGCCTCCCAGGTAGCTGTGATTACAGGCCCCCACCACCATGCCTGGCTAATTTTTGTATTTTTAGTAGAGACAGGGTTTCATCATGTTGGCCAGGCTGGTCTCAAACTCCTGACCTCAGGTGATCCATCCACCTCAGCTCCCAAAAAGCTAGGATTACAGGCGTGAGCCACCATGTCCGGCCCCATCCATCAGTCTATTACAAGGAATCAGCCTATGAAATTGGGACTCACTAAGCAAATCTGAAATTCAAAGGACAGATCCTCAACACTGAAAGATCACAGGCAGGCTGGAGCTCACAGGCACAGGTAGAGGATACTATACACAGGAAGCATTTCTTCTCTTTTCAGGGAAGTCTTAGCTGTGCTTTGGAGGTGTTTTATCTGATTGATTAGGCCCATCTAGATTATTTAAGATAATTTCCCTTATTCAAAGTCAATTTATCTGAGAATTCAATGATATCTGCAGAATATCTGGCAGCACCTACATTAGTGTTTGGATAACTAGACACTGTAGCCCAGCCAAGTTGACATTAAAAAAAACCCATCACAATGGGCCTGGACTGAAGAAAGATAGGGTAGAAAAGAGGCTTGAACATGTGCTCAAAGTTCTGAATGTATTCCTTGCTGCTTCTTTAGGGACCGCTGAAGAGTAGCTAATTCAGTAAACTAATAATTTTCTACTGTAATAATAACCATCAAATACAATAATAATAGACCCCAGTTGTGACCCATATGAAAAAGACTAAGGGATGTTGGTGAGACTCTGAAACACTAAACTTACAGGGTAGGGGCCAGGAGTGGGTACATGCAAACTAACCTTGGGGGGCTGTGAATTGGTGACCTGCCTTTGATTTCACAGGGACTTATTCTCAAGCCTTGAACATACCACTAAACCTTCCTTACCTCTTAGGTTCCTCACCTGTAAGTAATTATTACTTCCAATAATTTAGCTTAGTTTTATATGTTGTAAAATGCCACATCTTCATGTACATATGTATACACATATGCAGAGACACATACATAATAACCTACATACATATGTACATGCATCTATGCCACAAGGCTTCCTACAGAGGGATTCAGATGAAGGCAACGTTTAAAAAACAGAAACTAAAGTCAGTAATCTTAACTGATGTAACTTCACATTGCACTTTTAAAATTCTCTTAAAACTTTGGGTCAGACTGAGAGCGTATACACTAAGGTATTACCTTGGACAAGTAACTCTTCATGGGTTCCTGGCAAACTATTCATTGCTTTATTTTTTAAGAGACAGGGTCTTGCTCTGTCACCCAGGCTGACGGCTGGCGTGCAATGGTGTGATCAGAGCTCACTGTAACCTCAAACTCCTGGGCTCAAGATCCTCCTGCATCAGCCTCCCGAGTAGCTGGGACTACACGTGCCTGCCACCATGTCCAGCTAATTTTTTAATTTTTATTTTCTGTAGAGATGAGGTCTTGCTATGTTTCCCAGGCTGGTCTCAAATTCCTGGGTTCAAGTGATCCTCCCACCTTGGTCTCCCAAAGTTCTGGGATTTCAGATGCGAGCCACCATGCCTGGCCCCTGGGAAGCTTTTGGCCCCTTCTCCTGACCCCTCCAATACTCCATCTGCTTCCAATGCCTAACATTTTATTAACATCAGAAAAGCTTTCCTTTTGTTCAATATAAGAAATAAGATTAAAATATAAAATATACTTGGGACAGTTAAGAAGGTGAGTGACATGTTCACACCAAGGCAGATTATTTCACTTCTTTTTTAGGTTTAGGTGAAATATGGGAATGCCTGTATCAAGGGCTCAGTAGACAGGAGGGGCCACCACTACTTGAAGAGATGAGAGTTGAAAGATAGCGGAAGATTGAAGAAAAATATTGACGCTTGGTAGTTTGGTTGAGAGCTGGCCCAACTAATCTACAACACAGAAGTTTCAAGAAGTTCTGTTGACTTGTACGTTTTAAAAATCCTTCCTAGGAAAACAATTATAGTCATATGATTGGCCAGTCAAATCCATGCCATCATAATGGGTTTGTATCGGATTTATATGAATGCGTTAAAAGGGAAACAGGCTGGGCATGGTAATCCTAGCACTTTGGGAGGCTGTAATTCCAGCACCTGTAATCTCAGCACTTTGGGAGGTTGAGATGGGAGAATTGCTCAAGCCCAGGAGTTTGAGACCAGCCTGATCAACAGAGTGAGACCCCATCTTTACAAAAAATACAAATAATTAGCTGGGCGTGGTGGTGTGTCCTTGTAAGCCCCACTATTTGGGAGGCTGTAATTCCAGCACCTGTAATCTCAGCACTTTGGGAGATATTCCCCACTATTTGGGAGGCTGAGGTGGGAGGATCAGTTGAGTCTGGGAGGTTGAGGCTGCAGTGAGCTGTGAGTGCACCACTACACTCTAGTCTGGGTGACAGAACAAGAAAAAAAAAAAAAGAAAAAGAAAAAACTTTTTTTAATAAGGGGAAATTGATCATGATCATATCTCTTCTTTTTCCGGCTATACCTCCCGGAAATAGGTATAAACAAATGCTAGTGTGTGGGACTTTTTGGCAAAACCATTCCAGGATTTCCTCAGGAGACAGGAAAAGAGTTGAAGTCCTAAAAATGTATCTTTGGGGAAAAATAAACCCAAGCCAGCTGGGTGTGGCCATCAACACTCCCAGAGGCAGAGTTTGCATTTTAGCGATGGCAGCGGGCGGCTCCCTGAGTACTGGGTGAGATAGCTCCTTGGAAAGTGGGCTGTGAACCGTAAAGCACCACGTCTGTTGCATTGTTAGGTGAAATCCCATTGGAAAATCATGGGGAAATGTTTTTTGACAATTGCAGCTTCTGGGTTGGTGAACACATGGAGGTGCTGGGAGGGTGCCCCGGGAGGGCATGGGAGCCCCGTGCCTCCACACCCCCTTTTCATGCCCCACACATCTCTTCCATTCAATGATTCCTGAGTTGTATCCTTTATCATAACCCAGTAAACATAACTGAAAAAAAATTAAATGTGAAACTACTTAAAGCAAGATTTTAAAAAATCTAAATGCTGAAGTGATTAGAAAGGGTTTCAATTCTTGATTAAAAACAAAGTTCAGGAGTGCTCTTCAAAATGGGAAGGAATTGTAAAAGCCACTAACTCTTCTCTGAACTTTGAAGTAGACCAGATGATTCAGGGCTTTTATTAGAAAAGTTTTGCACACTAGCTATTTCTCCTTTTGGAGGCCACTCAGGCAGAAGTGCTAAGCAAAAGCTAAAGTCCTATTTCAATTTTTCTCTTCCTTCCTTCCTTCCTTCTTTCCTCCCTCCCTCCCCCCCTTTCTCTTTCCTACCCCCTTCCTCCCTCCTCTCCCTCCCCTCCCTCCCTCCCTCCCTCCCCCTCTCCTTCCTTTCTTCCTTCCTTCTATTTCTCTCTTTCCTTCTTTCTTTCTTGTCTCACTCTCTCACCCAGGCTGGAGTGCACTGGTGTGATCTCGGCTCACTGCAGCCTCCACCTCCTGGGTTCAAGCGATTCTCCTGCCTCAGCCACCCAAGCAGCTGGGACCATAGGCACACGAAATCACGCCTGGTAAATTTTTGTATTTTTAGTAGAGATGAGGTTTCACCATACTGGCCTGGCTGGTCCTGAACTCCTGACCTCAGATGATCACCTGCCTTGGCCTCCCAAGTTGCTGGGATTACAGATGTCAGCCACTGTGCCTGGCCTATTTGCAAATTATTTAAACTGCCACTTAGCAGGATCCTAACGTATGCAAACCCACTGCTGTCTTCCTGGCCCCAGGTCCTGACTCCTGAAGTGGCCACAGGGGACCCTGGCCTTAGAAAGAAATCTCCCCTGACTTCCCTAAGGATCATGCGGGGTTTGCCTGCCTCACTTTCCCCCCAGCAGAGAGTGAGAGAGCCTCTGACCATTTCTAAAGGCCGCCCTCATCCTTCACGAAGCTCCAGGACTTTCGAGTGGACAGGCCATGGTGGGGAGTGTCAGGGAAGCTCTTGCTGTTTAATTTCATTTGACTAACAGAAAGTGTATGTAGAGGGGACCTCTCACCTCCAAGTGGCCCGGGTGTACTCAGTCCCCAAGTTTCCTATCTATGTTAGGAAAATTTTGGGTACTCTGAGTCCCTTTGGTTTGTGGTCACTAGAAGGTATAAAGGTTGACCCCTTTGTTCACCCTCATCCTGGACAGTGTCTGGATGGGTCTACCCTCCTGCCTTACCGAGTCCAGTGCTAGGAGAGAGGACACAGCATGCTCCTGCCCCTGAAGGAGACTGCATTGGTATTTTTCCCAGGTGGCCCTGACACCTAGACATGCCCAACTACTGTGACTAAATACCTCTGAGGTAAAAAAGTGTCCTTTGGATTTCAGAAGGCTGAAATCACAGGTCATTTCAGAGGTCATGCCAGTGGACCTATAACCTTGCCTGGTATCTCAAACTAGAATCAAGGAGTCACAGAGAGTTAGAACTGGAAGAACCTGAGTGATCTTCCAGTCTGATTTCTTCACATACCAGTGTGGACATGGAGAGTGAAAGTGACCCATTCTGCGCTGCCCAGCTAGTGGAGTTAAGACAAGAGCCTGGAGTTCATCTTGCCAATTTCAGGGTTCTCTGTTATTATCTGGTTGAGGTTGCATTATACATGTTTGCTTTCCACTCTTTTTTTTTTTTTTTTTTTGAGACAGTGTCTGGCTCTGTCTCTCAGGCTGGATGGAATACAGTGGCATGATCTTGGCTCACTGCAACCTCTGCCTCCTGGGCTCAAGCAATCCTCTCATCTCAGCCTTCTGAGTAGCTGGGACTACGAGTGCACACCACCATGTAGTTTTTGTATCTTTTTAGAGATGGGGTTTTGCTATGATGCCCAGTCTGCTCTCAAATGCCTCAGCTTCCCAAAATGTTGGGATTATAGGTGAGAGCCACTGCGCCTGGCCTGCTTTCCATTCTTACCTCTGTGTTAATGACAGTGTTTTCAAGACAGTTTCAGGACAGCTTCTTTACCCTCTGAAAAGGCTGTTCTTGATACACACACACACACACACACACACACACACACACACACACACACACAATGTTTTAGGCCATTGCAAATATTTGCGCAAATATTTGCTTCCAGTCCAGGGTGCCAGTTACAGAGGTCCCTATATCTGCTGCTTTGAGGCTAAGGCTGAGCTGTGGGATTATTCTTTTCATGAGCCCCCTGGCTCTGCTTCTAGCGTGCAGGACTGGCTCAGATGACTAAGAACACAGGACCACAGAAATGATGGTCCAGTGAGGTGTGCAGTGGAGCTCTGGCTCCACCAGCTTCACAGCATGAAATTAAGAGGTCATTTCTGGTCTGTGGTTGAGAAGATTACATCTACTAGTACTGTGCTCTGCGTGCCAGAGATTTGATCAGGTGATGCAAACAGAGGATATCAAGTTCTTCAATTGTAGATTAAGTCTATAAAGTATTCTTACTGGTCAATTTGCCTTAGCTTCCTTTGATAGTAGTTTATTTATATACCTCATAGAAACTGAAATCCAGTCAAAGAAATCAAATGACCTAAGGGAGTTGTTTCTTTAGATAGGTAATCCAGACAATAGCTATACTATTGCCCGGGATTTATGGAGTGCATTTTCTTCCAAGAGCCCTGTGTGCTTTCAAAGCAGCCCATTCATCTTCAAGTACCCCTGAGAGAGATTACTGTCAACAGACTGTTTTCTGCAGGAGGATGTAAATCAAAGAGATACTGTCTAAAATCACAGGAGGTCATCCACAGACAAGTATCTGTAGCTCTGTACACCTGGCCCAAAATACACTTGAGCAGGTGATGTTGACTTTAAGATGGCTCCATATCGAATGGGATTTGCCAACACATTTAAGGCCCTGGGTGCTGCAGGCCCCTGATGGTTGCTCATGGTGTTCTTTCCTGTTGAGTTGGTCTGCAGATGCAGAATCCTTCCCAGCAGTGCTCTACAGGCAGTCACTTCCCTTGGTGTTGACAAGCAGATTGGATCCTCTTGCCTTTTATGAGCAGAAATTGGTCTAAAATGCTAAGTGGGACTTGTCTTTTGCCTGAAGTCTTCATCAAAATCCCAAAGTGGCTGTTGAAAGGTGACATCGTTCTGACCTGAAAATGAAGTAAGGTTAGCTGTCATTTGACTTTACACTGAAAGCTGAGGTGGAAAATAGGTTAATATAAGAATCAGTGTTCCCTAAGGAGCAGGATTTTGGAGAGTTAAGACAAGAACCTGGGGTTTCTTTCATCTTGCCAATTTCAGGATTCTCTGTCATTATCTGGTTGAGGCTGTGAGCTCAGGATTGAGGTGAGACCTATCATTTGTCTTTGTCAACTCAGATATTTTCTGTTGTTATGGTTAAAGACACTTTTGGTTGTAAGTGAAGGCCAGGTCCTTTGTGTCCACTTTCAGTGTTGGGCTAAAGCCGTACAAAATCAACAAAATTAATGGATTCTTTTTTGTTGGCAGCAGATCAGTCTGTAGCCCTCAGAGGTCAGTGCTGAGTGGAAAATCCAGAAAGAGTAACTATCCCCTTCTGCACCTCAGGAAGGGAAGGAATAATATTTTTTTATTTCAAGAAGAAGAAAGCTCAAGGTTTTCTTAACTAAAGGATATAATTAGCCTACAAGGTTTTTTTGAGAGAAGCAAGTTCCCCCTTAACAGATTTTGTATCCTCAAATTTGAAAGATGACAGAAGAAACTCAAAATCATTTGAAGATAACTAATTATAACAGTTTCACCTTTGAATTGACACTAAGTGGGTTGCAGAGGTGGAAACACCCTTATAACTTCAATATTTTCAGGTTGATAAAATGGAGAGGTGGAGACGGACATATTTTTAGCATTTAACGTGTTGACAACCACTGATTTTAAAATAAGTGCGGATTGCAAAGCCCACTGATTTCATGATATCTAAGACAAGAGCTTTTTAAGTTATCTAAACAGGGCAACCTTTGGCTTTCCTTTGGGCTGCCGTAGGTAAAACTGCCAAGGAAATTAAGCTTTCCACTCTGGTGTTGATGCACTAATCCCTGCAAACAGTCTGAATATTTTTCCATCCTAGGCCATCCATTTTCCCACCCTATCCCCTGGTCTCCAGAGAGGTGGCCCGCCAGGAGCCAACCCTCACTCCATAGCTCCTCTGTGGTTCTACCTCTTCTCTCTTCCAGTCTCTCTCGTCTAGACCTGCTATCGACACTAACTCACTGATGCTCATGTTCCATTGTTGTGGGTTCCTGGGTTACTGTGTCACCATGGATGGTTGCTGTGTTACCACCTCCCAAGCAGCATAGATACATGCTAACCCAGGGCTTCTGCAGACACACGAGTGGAAAGTGTCTGTACTATAGAAGGTGTGGCAAGGGTGTAGCTTGAGGACTTCTCCAGTTGTTGACCATTGCCTTTGTACTTCACCAGCACTGGCCAGTCTTCCCTGCTCCTTCTGGTCCAGACTATGACTCACACCTTCCAGACACAGGGATCCATAATAAGTACTGCCTGTCTTTACCTAGGTATTGGAGAAGGCTGGAAACAATCACGTGTGGGCTCTTCTGCTTTGTTTTTTCATAGTAAACCACTGGAGGTGTTTATGCTCATATGTGCTCATGAGCACTATTTTTTTTTTTTTTTTTAATTTGAGACAGAGTCTCACTCTGTGACCCAGGCTGGAGTGCAGTGGTGTCATCTCTGCTCACTGTAATCTCCACCTCCTGGGTTCAAGCGATTCCCCTGTCTCAGCTTCCCAAGTAGCTGGGACTATAGATGTGTGCCAACATGTTCAGCTGATTTTTAAATTTGTAGTAGTGATAGAGTTTCACATGTTGACCATGCTGGTCTTAAGCTCCTGGCCTGATCTGCCCACCTCAGTGATCCTAGTACCTCCTGAGGGGGTGTGGCCTTGCTGGTACCTTGATTTTGGTCCAGTGAAGCTGATTTTGGACTTCTGGTCTCAGAATGTCACAGGATAAGTTTTGTTTATTTAAGTTTGAGGTCATTTGTTCCAGCAGCTACAGGAAATTCGTGTCTGTCTACCCCCCACCCATGGCCATGTCATTACTACTACCCTTCACAGGAAATAGGCTCAGTGGAGTTGACTCACCCACTCGAGTCACTGCTTCAGAATTCATCTGAGGAACTCCGGAAGAAGCTGTGAAGCAGCTGGTAGCAAGTGAAATATCCTTCCATATGCAGGCATCTGTTTTTCATTTTTGCTCCATTTTCCCGGCTTGCTTGGGCTCCATGGGTTCTCTGCTGCAGGAGAAGTTTGTACACTTGGAGCTGGCACCCAATGCCTGTAAAGTCATGATGATGAGGACTATGGCCTCAAGTGGTATACTATCAAAACACACATTCTTTTAGTTTCTTGGGTAGACTTGGTTATTCTCCTGTTCCCATAAAAGACTCAGGGCAGTCCCATGCCTTTTTCAGTTTTTTTAAGACGAAGTCTCACTCTGTCACCCAGGCTGGAGTACAGTGGCACGACCTTGACTCACTGCAACCTCCACCTCCCAGGTTCAAGTGATTCTCCTGTCTCAGCCTCCTGAGTAGCTGGGATTACAGGCGTGTGCCACCACGCCCAGCTAATTTTTTTGTGTTTTTGGTAGAGACTGGGTTTCACCATGTTGGCCAGTCTGGTCTCAAGCTCCTGATCTCAAATGATTCACCCACCTTGGCCTCCCAAAGTGCTTGGATTACAGGCGTGAGTCACCATGCCCGGCCTAAACCTTATATTTCAAGCTGCTCTTTCTCCCTGTGAAGACACACTGGTAGCTTGCTTCGGGCTGCTCTTTCACCCTTTCCCAGTCTAGCACTTTTACTTATCTTCCATCTTGCTGGCCTCATTGTGACTCTCCAGGGCAGCAGAAGGGAGTAGGCGAAGGGAAAAGGCAAGGGAAGTTCTTCCTTGACTGACACTGTCAAGTACTGACATTTTGTTTCCGGGTCTGGCAAGTGTTTAAAGTTGCCTCTTCCCTCATTTGCACTTTTATAGTTTCTTCAGTGCCCTCCTTCCTTCCTACCTCCTTCCACTCATGCCAGTGGCTGCTATCTCTCACCTATAGTTTCTCTGAGAGGGGGGTCACGCTTCCTCATGCTCAGCCCTAGGCATCTGGTGGTACCTCTGGTATCCTTCCTCCTAGGACTAGTTGCCCCATCCAGGCAGCCATCTTGGAGGAAATCCAAAAGGCTTCCCATGGGCTCCCTCACACGAGTGGCCACATCTAGTCTATGAGAATGTACTCAGGCATCCTTGCATCCAGAGCCCAATACCAGCCTTCATTCTTTGCTCTGCCACTGAAGAAGATAGCCAGATTTTTTTTTTTAAGTGGGAGTCACAGGGTCCCCTAAACTCAGAGGACACATGTCGGATCCTCTGAGTGGTCCCACTATGGTCCCTTTTCTTAGGTTTGAGGTGAGAGGCCCCCATGGGGCCATTTGAACTCTTCATACCAGTGGGTCTCTCACAAACACTCCTAATTCCAACCTCCATCCTCTTATGTAAGAGAAGGGTGGTGTGAAGTAGAAGAGGGGTTCAAGGGTGAGAGTCCCAAAATGGATTTTGATCATTTCTAATGTAAATGCCACACTATGATGTTCTCACGTTCACTTTAGAATATGGCACTGTTAGTCCTGATTCCTCAGCTAAAACTTCTGCTGCATGTCTTCCCACATCTCTGTTTACCAGAGAAACCAAACACTGGGGCTCAACTGTGAAGGTAGTCTATTGTATTCCTTTTGGATTTTTGGAAAAATACCATGTGAAATCTTGCTGTAGTAATGCGGCAGCCCTCTAGTCAAGGTCTGTGCCCAGTCCTTGCTCCAGAAATGTGCTCTCAGCCCATGGTTGAAATTAATAATATTAACACATAAAATAAAGATCTCCACCAAAGAAGAACAAAGAGCTGCTGTGTGCTATGTGTATCCACCCTTGTGGGGAAGTCTACAAAGTATCCCAGTGAAGAAGCCCAAGGACTCTGCTTACAGCTAGAATGGAGCTATTGAGTTCTGGAACTGAGGGTGTATGGCTTCTGTTTAGTAGGTAAACTTTCTTCTCATCACTTGCATATGAGTTGGGCAGAACTGACTGCTTTGCATGTGTTTGTAAAGCATCATGAAGATGCTATTGATGGAGTCTTTGTGCTTGGCCTGGTGGGTTGACTGAAAACTCATCAGAGCACCAAAGTTAATTCAACTCAATAGTTAATAATAGTCAATAGGACAGATGGTTAGTAACAGAACAGAATTGCTGTTCATTACTTTGTGCTCAGTTGGCAAAATAAGGCAAAAAGAAAACCCCATATCTCAACTGGCAAATGGTGCCTTTATAAGTTGTAGTACAAATTGTTCTTGGAAGAAGATATAAGAAACTACTGTTTTTATAGAGATGACTTTTCTCCTGACTTGGTACCAGGAAGATGACCTCCATCACCAAGTTAAACCACTCTGACCTTAGAGAAACTGGCCCATCTGTGGAGTTAGGGCTTCAACATAAATTTGGAGGGACAAAATTCTATCCATAACAAATGCCTTATAATGTTACTATTTATTGCATAGTCTACGTTCTCTTCTCTCCCACTTTGGTCATATATCAGGTTTCCAATATGTGGGGTTCTACATTATACAGTATTTCGTTCTGGGTTATACATATTATATTTCATGAATCTGTTTACTACACTTGTGCCAAGATCATGCTCTGAACTATTGAAGCTTTGCGATAAGTCATGAAAAACAAAAACAAAAACAAAACAAAAAAGCAAAGAAACTTGCCTGTTAATCATTTGCCTTGTCCCATTGTGTTGTTACTGTATAAAAACTACTCCCAGGCCAGGCGTGGTGGCTCATGCTTATGATCTCAGCACTTTGGGAGGCTGAGGTGGGTGGATCACCTGAGGTCAGGAGTTCGAGACTGGCCTGGTCAACATGGTGAAACACTGTCTCTACTAAAAATACAAAAATTAGCATAGTAGCTGGATTAACCTGTAATCCCACCTACTCAGGAGGCTGAGGCAGGAGAATCGCTTGAACCTGGAAGGTGGAGGTTGCAGTGAGCCAAGATCACAACATTGCACTTTGGCCTGGGCAACAAGAGTGGAGTGAAACTTTGTCTCAAAAAAAAAAAAATTACTCCAAAATTTAGTTTTAAAACAAGAAGCATTTCTTATTGTGTGTAGATCTATACATCAGCTGAGTGCTTCTTTGTCTTAGCTTGGCTGACTTTTTGAGTTCAGGCAGCTGTGGGTTGCATGCACAGCTCTGCTGATCTTGACTGGTCTCTCACAAGTTCTATTGGAATATCTGATGTCTTTTTCATGTGGTCCTTTAGCAGGCTAGCTCAGACTTGTTCACATGACCATGAGGGGTTCGAAAAGGAAAGAGTAGGGATGTGCAAGGCCTCCTGAGGCCTAGGCTTGGAGCACAACCACTATCACTTCTGCTGCACTCTATTAGTCAAGGCCCAGATTCAAAATGGAAGGAGGAGACTCTACCCCTTTAATGGAGGAGCTGTAAAATCACATTGCTTGGAGACCCAGAGGACATTATTGGACCATCAATGGAATCAACCTAGCATACTTCACAAGCAAAAATATCCAGAAACTGACATGGTATTTTTTTTTTTTGAGGTGGAGTCTCGATCTGCTACCAGGCTGGAGTGCAGTGGCATAATTCCGGCTCACTGCAAACTCCACCTCCCTAGTTCAAGTGATTTTCCTGCCTCAGCCTCCTGAGTAGCTGGGACTACAGGCACGTGCACCAAGCCCAGCTAATTTTTGTATTTTTAGTAGAGACAGGGTTTCACCATGTTGGCCAGGATGGTCTCAATCTCCTGACCTCGTGATCCACCCTCCTTGGCCTCCCAAAGTGCTGGGATTACAGGCATGAGCCACCATGCCCAGCCGCTGCCGTGCTACTTTATAAGGTCATAGCTGCCTTGGGGAACGCAGAGGCTTTCAAACCACAAAGGCAGCTCTGAGCAGAATCCAACCTGAGCGTTTCCATCCTGGTTTTTCCTGTCTGCCCCGGCTGCCAGGTAGTCACTGTCATGAGCTGCTTGTAAGCATGATGCCTGGCAGTCCATATTTGGTAATTTAGATGTACAATATTCGAGTAGGAGACAAGGATTCGTTTTATGATTAAATCAAGGAAAGTAAAATGCCAGTTGGATAAATGATTTGAATGAAAGCTCTGGATTGTCAGTGAGGTTAAATGTCACTCTAAGTAAATAGTAAGATTTCAAATATAATTGATTAATTCAACAAGCACTTATTAAGCATCTCATATGCACAGGACACTATAATTTATAGGTTAGGCTCTCAACCCTATTGCACACTAGAATTTGATTCAATTATACTTGGGTACAACTTGTATATCAGTATTTTCTAAATTTCCCCAAGTGATTCTCATGTGCATCCAAGGTTTGGAACTGCTGGATTAAATTACTGACTCAATTTGTGGAAACCAATCTACTCATGGTTAGATTGTGGCTCTGAGCTTGGTTGTAAGTATTCATTCCGTCAATCATAGTTAGGGAAATCTAACTAGGCATGGCACCATGTACCATACTCATACCAGTAGGCAAGGGTGAAATCATGGAAATCCTACATGTGGGAAGATTGGAGTGTAGGGAAGGGGATGAGATGGTAAGATAACATAGGGATAATTGGGGAAATGCTATAAAGGTTTAAAAAGGCTAGGGCAGTGCTTCTCAATCTAGAATGTAAATCTGAATCATCTGATACTGTTAAGATGCAGCTTCTGATGCAGGAGGGCAGGAACTGGGATTCTGTAATTTTGAAAGGCTCCCAGGCGATGGTGACGCTGCTGCTCTCTGGGCCATCCATAGCTCCAGCAGTCACAGCTGTTATACTACACAGTTTCCACCTTGGTCTTCTAGGGGATTTTTTTCCCTACGGAAACATTTTTCTGATTTTACAGTGCATATCAGATGGATGCATGAATTTCCTCTATGGACATTTGGTTTGAAATGTAATTTTGCCAAATGAACCAGTCCACACACACTTACTTGGACTTTGGAGAATTTGTGCGAGAGCCGGAGCCCTTGGTTAGCCCAGATGTCCTCCTTGGAGGGACTGTGGTGAGTGGAAATGGCAGAGGCTTGAAGTCACAGGACTGAGCTCAAATTTCTGCTGACTCTTTCTCAATAGATAACTGAGAAAATTGGTTAAACCTTCTGAGTTTGTTTTCCATATGTAGAATAGAATGGGGTTGTTGAGTTAGTTAAGTAGTCTTGTGTCTATTTGAAGTAGCTGGCACAGCGTGCAGTGTGGGGTAGGCTCTTGTTTAATAACTATTGTGCTTATGACTGTGTGCCAACCACAGTGCTAGGCCGTGGAGATGAGTGAGACTCAGACTCCACTTGAGAGGTGGAAGGGAAGACACACAAGAAACCTGTACATGACAGAGGGCCTGATGGCTCCAGGGAGGAGGTACTCGTTAGCCCAGGGTGTCTCTGTGCTGGGAGACAATGGGACACTCTACTCTCTTGTGTGTGATCTCATTGTCTGAAAGTCTGACAGGAGATCTTCTCTTGTTTTTCAGACTGAAAAGGAAGCTCAGTAGGCAGTCCTTTCCCCTAAAAAGCTTGATTCTGACTTACTTTTCTTTCCCTACAGGAGTTGAGCTGAAAATCCAAATGGGTCTATTGGCTTTACAGGGAGATGCCATTTAAAATAGGAGAGGGTTCAAAATTCCTTTGGAGCAATGAGTCTTTCCTTAGTGGGTAAGGAGAAACTGCAGAGCAATCCAATCATTCTTCCTGGAAGAAGAGAGAAGAAAAGAAGAAGAGAAAGCAGTTTCTCAGCTCTGTAAGGGAATGGAGAGTAGAGTTCTACATCATCTGAAATTCATTTCGTGGGAAGCAGTTTTGGTCACTGTACCTCCTCGTACTCCAGTGTGGACTTAGTAATCAGAGCTTCGAAAATTGAACCCTGACTCTGTTGCCACAGTTTATATAATCAGAGAAAAATGCCTTTAGATTTTTTGGTGGTGTATGATTAGAAGAAGTTAACAAATTCATATCTTGTCTGATAATATGAAAATTGTTGCTGTAGAATTTGTCACTTTAAAACCATCAGGGAATGACATTAGAAACGCCAGGATTTTGAGAAACCAGAGAACTCAGTATAGAATATTTGCCAATAGAACCATTGCTTGTTGTTCTACAGAGTTTGATACAGGTAATGGCTGTGATGGAAAGAGGACACTTGCCTCTGAGTATCAGTTGTCCTAAATAGAGGTCTCTGCAGTGGGTGTTGAAATGCAGACTTTACAGGTAGGGTCTGATTCCCCAGAATGCATCAGGGTTACTTCCTGGTGACAGCATGACATCTGTAGGAATGATTTGCATGTCTTTTGCAGGAAGGAGAAAGAGAGTTGTCCCTGTCCCTTTTCCTCTCCAGTTTCTCTCCTCTTGATTTCAACTTCCACACTTCTGCTGGATATATCTTTCTAGATAACAAATCTTGTTATGTGACATCTTGTTTTACAGCTTCCACAAGCTCCCTCCCTATTGTTTATAGGATGTATTCCAAACGTCAGAAGACCTCAGGCCTTACCCAGCTTCCTCCCCAAGCTGCTCAGAGCATCTCCTGTTCCTGGAAGGGCCCTCACTCACAACTCCAGAGTGAGCTGTCTCCTCTGCCTGACATTTATCACCTTCTTCCAGCATCCTGCCTGGGAAGTGCGGATGCATCCCAGCACTAGCTCAGATGGTGCTTTTGCCACAAAGCCATCCTCAGCTCTTTCAGAATCTGTGAATCTCTCTCTTTTGGCCTCCCCTAGCTCTTGCACACACCTCTTTGATATCACTTTCCAGGTGGCTTTAGCATTACTTTTTCCACTGTGGACCTTGGGCTGTGTACTGGCTTCTAGTGGGTCTCAGTGAGGAATGACTGAGCGGTAACATAACTAGCGGGTGTTGGCCTCATTCCATTTTTCCTGATCCACTTTATAAAGATTTTGTATAATTTGCCAGTGGTAAACCTGTGTTTACCATATCTGTGTCATAGAGATGTTTTGATGATATGTGCAAGTATGTATGATAGGCTATTGATTCATATCCTCTGACTTTGCTATTTTGTGGGTAAATTCTCAATCAGGAAATTGGTAATCTTTTATTTTAAAGGTTTGGGGAGGACTCAAAGAATTTATTGACATGCCCACGTGACTCTTCAGGGCTAGCCTTGTGCTTTGAAAAACCAGAAAGAATGCAAGTCTTCCGAAGGAGTTTAATTTTGTCTGGGAGGATAGTATGAGATAAGTGCTGACTTGTGGGTGCTGGGGTTCAGGGCACACTATCTCAAAATATGGTGCTGCCACACTGAATGCTTTAAGCTGAAGGAATATGAGAAACAGCAGGTGTGGGAAAGACTCCCTGACCTCCCCGAAGCAGGTCATTGGCCATCATGTGGGAGGCGCCCTTCCTGTACCTAGAGGAAAGGCGCATCCTTATGAGTATAAGGAACGGGTTTTCTGTCTCCCTGTTTCCTACTCTTGCTCACGCCCTTTTGCTCTCTTATGTTTTTCCATGGCTTTCCATTCTCTGAGAAACCTAGAATAAAACACTCAGTTTTCATTGTTTCTTCAGGTCTTCATTTCATTATGAAGGCTCCATGTCATGTAAAACTTATGTTAAGTAAATGTGCATGCTTTTTTTCTTGTTAATTTTTCTTTTGTTTCAAGGACCCAGCTGAGAACCTAAGGTGGATAGAGGAAATATTTTTCCTCCCCTACATGGGTAAAGAGAAAAGCCACAGGTACGCAGTAGGCATTCAATAAAGATTGGCTCCCTGATGCCCACGTGAACAGAGGGAGAAGACAGCTGATAAAAGAGAGTGATTTATTTCTACTTTGGAAATGGCTCCATCCCTTCTGAAGATTCCTACATAGAAAACATGAGGTTCTACTGATTTTGAAGCTCATAGAAAAACTTCAGAAAAATTTCAGAGAATTGCTGTAGTATCTCTCAAAGTCGGCTATCATGGAGAGGCAGTTTTCACTTTTTTGAAGGAGACTTGTCAAATTTTTATAGAATTATTTCTCTGAAGAGCTCAAAGTACTAACTGTATGTCCAATGGCATGATTTTATTTATTTATTTATTTATTTATTTATTTAAGAGAGTCTCTCTTTATCACCCAGGCTAGAATGCAGTAGCGTGATCTTGGCTCACCACAACCTCTGCCTCCTGGGTTCAAGTGATCGTCATGCCTCAGCCATGTATATGACTTTATTAAAATATTTTAAAATATGTATTTCTTGTGAAAACAGATGAAGGACCAATATTTTCTACAGTTTTACTGACTACGATCAGGAGCAAATTTCCCTAAAGGGCTTTCATTAATATCTGAGGGTTACCCTGTAAGGCCAAGGTCTCATTGGGTCAGAAGGGAAAGTTTACAAAGTAGGTCCTAGGATGAAATGTGAAATGGGTTGGGATTAGTGAGGCTGGAGAAAGGTTAAACTCTCAAGTATCGAAGGCTGTTGCTCACGAGGAGGTGGGCAAATCTGGTAAGTCTGGAACTTAGGACACTAATGAGAAAGGTACTCATTTATTTTTGTATTCAACATTTATTAAGCTCTTTTTACATGTTAGGTCCTACACACTAGGCAGAAGGTATACAGAAGAAAAACAAGGAAACCTACCTTATTCCTCAAGATATTTGCAGCTCAGTTAGAGACAGACATAGAAAGAAATTGTTGGAGGCTTTGGACAGCCACAGGCTAACTTGTAAACCTGTGTGGGATATTATCGCCTAAGGTTATTTGACATATAAGGTGCTAGGAACAAAGCGCTTATTACCTCCAAATAGAGAAACTACTCCAAAGAGGAGCTTCAGAAAGTGCTCTGAAGAGCTTACGGGAAAGTCTGGGAACCCAATAGTAGTTTGCCCTTAGAGACAGAGCATGGGTTATTCAAGTTCTTACTCTCTTCTAGAGACCTCAGCCTCGGGTCTGCCTGACATCCAGGCCTCAGTGCCCTACCCTTGAAGGAGCATTGTGAAGTGGGTGACAGAGTCCCAAGATATTTCTTGGGTCATAGTTTCAAGGGTGAAGCTTTCCTTTATTTATTTTGAGGCAGTCTTGCTTTGTCACCCAGGCTGGAGTGCAGTGGCGTGATCAATCTTGGCTCACTGCAACCTCCGCCTTTTGGGTGCAAATGAATCTCGTGCCTCAGCCTCCTGAGTAGTTGGGATTACAGGCATGCACCACCAAGCCCAGGTAATTTTTGTATTTTTAGTAGAAACGTGGTTCCACCATGTTGGCCAGGCTGGTCTTGAACTCCTGGCCTCAAGGGATCTGTCCACCTCAGCCTCCCAAAGTGCTGGGATTACAGGCATGAGCCACTGAGCCCCTCCGGAGCTTTCCTATAATGCAAAGAGACTGAATTGCACTTGCTTCCCAGGGCAGAACCTCTTTCCTTCCTTCCCCCTCAGGATATTCAAGCATAGTTTCTCTCTCCTATTTAGCATGGCTGTGATGGGGCTAAAATAGGCCTGGAGGTGCTCTTGGGCTGGGAAGACTTTGAGTGGGTGACTTGGTCTGCTCTATCCTAGGCCTTCAGGAGAAATCTCTCTTCTCTTTTCCTAGGAAAGCATTTCCTGGAGTTTATCATCAGAGTGACAGAATCTAGGAGACTGAGATGAGGATAGAGGAAGAGGCCCAGGGGCTGTTAGGCCTGCTTTGCTCCCAGGCCTTGATGGGCTCCTCCTTGGCTTGCAATGCTCCACCTATGCACACTTCAGCCAAGCTCTCTGGGAGACTCTGTTGAGCTTTGAGGCAAAAGTCACAGGAGAAGCCACTTAGGATTCAAGAATACTGAGTTTCAATCAAAAACTGAGCTATTATACTTAAAGAGTTTGAACAAAAAGGTGAGGAAGAGGGTGGGAACATGTCCTCAAACCCATTGTGATTTGAACAATTTAGGGATAGCGGCTACCTAGCAACTTTTTAACAGAATGATCAAAAGGAGGTATTTTGGTACAAATATGTCACAGTTATCTCTTGAGTCAGTTTATAATAACTCTGAATAAGAAATTTCAGGGCTGCCAAAGGCCCATGCTCTCAGACCAGGTGCTGATCTTTTCTACCCAAAAAAAACCACATTGACTGCCCACAGCATGCAACTCTCAATTCCTGTGACAGATGGGCATGGCCCATTTCCTTCTTCTGGATACCTCAGAGCTGCTTTTCCCCAGTTTCACCCAATTGCCTTATAACAGCTCTCCTGTAGTTTAAATTCCACTGTTTTAAAGGTACCCTAATCAGCTTAGTGCCTTCTTGAGGCAACAATGCAGTGGCACCCTCTTATGAGCAAATACTATGTTTTAACTTATTTTGGTTGCAATTTCACATTAGAAACAACTGGTATCTTTTTAAAAGTAGTAATAACTGGGTCCTGTCCTGGACAAATTGCATCAGTATGTCTGGGGGCAGTGATTCTGGTGTGTGGTGGGGATGGAGAACTATTGGTCTCACCCATCCCACCTACCCTAGATTATAGGCTCCTGGAGGTGATGGTGGTGGTGTGACAGCATCTTCTGCTTCCCTGACTCTCCCTATCAACCTTGTTCCATGGTGGTGAATGCTTGCTGCTCATGACTGACTTTGCGACTTCTGTGAAGGTGTCTTGTACTCAAGTGGCCCCATCGGACCCTCTCGTTTTTCAGTTTAACATCTGAGAGAGGATTAGGAGAGAGGTGGGCTCACTTCCCACTTCTTCCAGGATGAGAGGGCATTGCCAGGATCTTGCCCTGTTATCTTCAGAGGCAGAGAGCTGTTGCAAGCCAGCTGAGGGAGAATTCAGAAAATGAAGGACAAAGTTGTGACGAGGTGCCTAGACGATGTCAGATCCAGCTGAGGGTAAGAGATTTGAGCTGGCCTGAAGGAGGAAGGAGCCCATGTGGCAAGCCTCTATTGACTGTGTCTTAGAGCAAACAAGGCAGAGTTTTTGCTTGGGTAGGGAGCAAGTCCCCGAAAGCTTAGTCAGAATAGCCAGGCTGTCAGCTACTGAGAGCTCAGCCAGACCCTGGAAATTTGCCCTGGGATCTTGGGCCAGCCTCATACTGTGATTTCAGAGCTTACCTTTAAGTTTATTTTTATTGCCAATGAGGTTTGTGCCTTCAAGAAAAAAGCACCATCTTAATTAGGTGCAGGGTCATGGAAAAGACACAAATTGGAAGACATGGATTTGAGCTTGATCTTGGCTGAGGCTGAGTGACTTGCCCCTCAGAGGCTGAGTTTCCCCATCCATGAATTGAGTTGTGGTACAAGTTCTACTGAGGAGTGACATGGGATGAAATAAATGCCTTCCCCAGAAGGTGGCAGTACACACTAGAAGTCACAGCCACCAGTAATTTTTCATATAACCAGGATCCCTTGAGGAAAACCTGGAAGAAGCTTGGGCATTCCCTAGACTGGAGTGTCCTCACTTCTTGACCAGATGTTGGTATTCCAGTTTAGTAGCATAAACTAGAGAATGTGGCCATCTGAAAACCCCTCCCCTAAGGGGCTCATTTCTTTAGCTGTACCAACTCCTCCTCTCCACGGCTCTCTGCTTAGATCTGTGAACATGAGTCTGGAGAATAAAACTGGAAATTCTTTGCAGTTTCTTATGCAATCTAATACTCACTTGAGGAAAGAGGAGTGTATTTCTTCTTTGCTTGAATGTTTTAGAGTTTGATCAGCTATGGTTAGGCAGTCTGGAATCAGTAATAATATCACTGAAATAAATTATAGATAAAAAGTGGGACTACAAACTGGAAGTCCAAGATGTCCAAGACAAGCATCACAGAAAGAACGAGAACTGGATGCATAACTTTCTCAGCCCGCCATTGACAGTGGAGGCTGCATTTTCTTGACACAAGATCAGAAGGTGGTGGAGGTTTTTGGACTGAATTTAAAATTCAGCATGTGAATAACTGAATACATCAAGGTTCACGCTAATAAACTCTGGCTAAGCTTGCTTGCCAGCCCCGAGGAGACAAACATATTATTGTTATAAATCAACCGCTGACAGGGGCATCCATGCAGCAGAGAATGTGAAAGTCAAACTTTTCTTGGAGTAAGCCATGTGCTTTTCAGTGAGAACTGAGTGGCTCTCTGCCTTTTGCACATTTGAATCGTGTGTGGGGCCATTAAAAATACAGATGATCGGGTCTCAGCCCAGACCAATTAAATCAGAATCTCTGAGGGTAAAACCCACCTTGGTATTTTTCTATAGCTCTCCAGGCAATTCTGAGGTACAGATAAAATAAAAAGCATTCTTTTCACCCGTGGCTAGGAGAGCTAACATTTCCAGACTTTTGTCAATATCCTCCTCCTTACCAAGGAAAGGAGTGTATCTGAGCTAGAAGTCTTAATTATTCGGAGCCCATGTGTAATAGCTTCTGCAGGATAAGTGAATGTCATGTGGCTAGTCCATAGCAAAAGGGCAAGAGGCAGGATGAGGAAGAGCTGTTGCTCTTCTGTGTTGACGAAGTTGACTTTCTCCCCTTTTACTTTTGATAATAGTATGGAACACAAAGGAACTGTTACAGAACCAACAGGTTTATATATGCACTGCGAAGTAACAGACCAATACACCAAGATAGCAGAGTTTGCAGCAGAGAAAGAGTTTAATGACTTCTAGGCACCTGAGTGAGGAGACAGGAGGAATCCTAAAATCCGCCTCTCCAAGGAGCTCTGGGCTGGAGTTTTTAAGGGAATCGTGGAGGGCAAAGGGCTGGAAAATTGAGGCCATTGATTGGTCAGGGTAAAGGGGATGAAATAATAAGGATGTGGAAAGTGCTTTCTTTGGTGAATCAGCGCCTTGTCCTTCAGACCAGCTGAGAACAGTAATTGTATCAATATGCAGGACCTAAGATCTCAACTGGAAAACTTAACATTCCACAGTGTTCAAGTTTTATCTTTAGAGCATCTAAGGGGAATTATAATCTAGGGGCTACATGATTCTGAGGCAATAGGCAGCAAACCACTGTGAGGAAGTGGGCCAGTGAGCAAGCTGACCTCATGACGTGCTGAAGGTGCTGCAAGCTTGGTTTATTTTCGCTTCTCCTTCTACCTTCTTTCCTGATTGATTTTATCAGGTTTACAGAAATGATTTCAGAACTACATTTATGTACCAGACTTGGTTGTGGGAACTTTGCATAAAATATCTCTTTTAATCTTTCCAAGTGAGTCTTTCTGACTCCAATTACAGACAAGAAAACCAAGACTCAGAGGAGTTAAGCAGCTTGCTCAAGGGTTAGATATGAGGTACTCTTGGGATTTGAAACTAGGACTGTCTGACCCCAAAGCCAGATGTCAGAATACATCAGTCATGTTTTGGTAAAGTTCAGCACCAGAAACATGTAAATGGCACTGAGAAAAGTTCAAGAGGCATTGCCCTGGCAAGCCTCTGCTTCTAACAGCTGTGTTGAGAAATGTGCTGGAATCAATGGCATAATTAGGGTGTGACCTTCCCAGGTCCATCCCATCTTCCCAGAGACAGGATTCAGCAACAGGTTAACTCAGGGGCTCTGTGTATCTTGGCTTCATTGGAGGCTCTTGTCCAATGGACCAGAGGCATTGGTAGAAAGGAAAACTGAGACCAGGTGAAAGAAATAAAGAAAGAGTGCGGCTAGAAGGGATGTCTCCAGGTGAAAGAAATAAAAAGAGAGGCTAGAAGGGATGTCTCCAGTGACCACTGCAAAATCTGATCACCTTGAAATTTAAAGAACTAGCTCTGCCTCCAGTCCATTATTTATTGTTTTTACTAATGTTCATGAAATCAAGGAACCACAAATCTTAGAGGAGCTTGTAGGAGAGAAAAATCTTCTACTCATCTTAGTTTCATTGGCTGGGGCCCTGCAATTTAGACTGACAAAAGGCAGATAAACAAGAGAAATATAGGAGTTCGTTAATATGTGCTCTATAGACACACATGAGAGCACTCAGATGAGTAACTCGAACGATGGTAAGACCTAGGACCTATGTATCGTCTTAACAGAAGAACAATAACTTTTTAGAGAAATCACAAGACAAAAGAAAAGGACTTGAAGCTTCCAAAGATGGCAAACTGTGAAAGGTAAATACATGGGGGAAACTAACAGAAGGTAGGAACTATAGTTAGTAAGATTTGTTTGTGTAGACTCCTCTGGCACCGTCTCTGGGCTGATAAGGGTCTAGCGTTCTCTCTCATGATTAACTTCTATCCTTCCTGGTAGAGAGGGGAGGGGGTTACTTTCACCAATTTGTTTCCCGCTTTTAGGCAAATAGAGGGAGGAAAGAGAGCTCTCTCTTTCTCTTTCTTTCTGACAGAGTCTTGCTCTGTTGCCCAGGCTGGAGTACAGTGGTATGATCATAGCTCACTGTAGTCTCGGCCTGCTGGGCTCAAGCAATCCTGAGTAGTTGGTACTGTGGGCACATACTACTATGCCTGGCTACTTTTTGTATTTTTTTGTAGAGACAGGGTTTTGCCATGTTGCTCAGGTTGGTCTCAAACTCCTGGCTTGTGGTCTACCAGTCTTGACCTCCCAAAGTGCAAAAATTAAAGGTGTGAGAGAGATTTTCTTGCACCTACTTTTTCACATTTGCCTTCAGCTCAAAACAATCCTTATGCTAAAGTGGCAAATTTAGGGGTTGCTTATTTTGTTTCCCTCTAACTCAAGCTGGAGCAAACTTCTGCTGGATGCACATCTCTGGAAGCCGCAAGTTCTGAATGGCAGCTGGATCTCAGGTGAGGACACTCTACCTGTTCTGGTATCTGTGGTTTGACATGGGTAGAGGTGGGGAGATTCCTAATGAAACCAGTTATAGCTTGATTACCATCAGAGTGGTAATCTGAGAGTGGCCTATGAGATCTGAGCACAAATCTGCCCATGATGTTTTTGAAAATATCCATCTAGACTATTTCCAGTCTCTTAAAAGACATGCTTTGTGTTTACACCCTTGGGACAAAAACAAGTTGTGCCTGTGTATAACCACCATCTCACTCACAGAACCCTAGATGACTTTCCAGCCATCGATTGTACTAGTCATGTTCTAGCCGCGAAGTTATTCCAGATACCTGTGACAATGCGTACTATGAAGCCAGTTCTGAAATTTTTGATATTTTGGTTTTTAGCTTCTGTATCTTTTCTAACACCAAAGTATTTTTGGAAAGTGCTCTCCAGACTTGATCTGTATCTAAACAACCATCTGGGAAATAGGGGAACATGTACTGCTAGAATATATATGTCTCTATCTGAAACAACTTCAGCACTTTGACACATATTACTAGCCAAGAGATCATAGAGATGGCAGATAATTACATTACTACACTATAGGGCGATGTTTGCTTGTTTCTGGAGAAGCTGTATTGACTTGTGATTTATGGGGGTAACAATAAGGAATCTCATAGACATATCTGACATATTTTTAAGATGAAAATATTCCAGGCCAGGATGAAATTTATTTAAAAATAAGTTGCTCTTATTTCTGAATCAAGGAATTAGAGCAGAGCCTCCGAGAAACAGGAATGAAGAAGATAGTTGCTGGCTTTCTCTTTGCCCCTTCAATATCAGAATGGCAACAGGAGTCAGAGTGCCCACAGGGAAGGGGAAAGAGCACTGGGCTGGTGGGCAGGAGACATGGCTTCCAGCATGAATGATGCCCAAGTGGTTGAATGGGCACTGGCAGGTGATTTCATCTATCCTTGCCTCACTTTGCTCATTGGCTAATGGGAAGTTATAATGACTGCCCCATCTCACAGGTGTGTTCTGAGAATCCAGTGAGGTATAAATGATTTGGAAAGGATAAAGTGCTATACAAATATAAGATTATTAAACTTAGCTGCCTCCTATTTGCTATGCATATATTAATTAGTTTTATTATGCTTCCAGCTGAAAAATGTTGGCTCAGGTGTGGGGGCATCTGATTACAATGCCAGATTGAGAAAGGCAAATTGGGTTGGTCTGTCTGACCAGATAGAAGTCTTCTTTCTTTCTTACAGCCCTTTTGGTTGAAGAGAATGACTCTTCCAGAAAGAGGCAGCGTGTACTTTATCCCAGGCCATGTAAGTGCTGCTACAACGACAAATGGACTGAGTCCATCTGTAGGAGAACATAGCTCCTTAGGAGATACATTTTCTTGATGAAAATCAATTCATAATAGATTTTTTTTTTTTTGAGATGGAGTCTTGCTCTATTGCCAGGCTGGAGTGCAGTGGCGCAATCTCGGCTCACTGCAACCTCTGCCTCCTGGGTTCAAGCAATTCTTCCGCCTCAGCCTCCCGAGTAGCTAGGACCACAGGCGCATGCCACCCTGCCCGGCCAATTTTTGTATTTTTAGTAGAGATGGGGTTTCACCATGGCCAGGATGGTCTCGATCTCTTGACCTCGTAATCCGCCCACCTCAGCCTCCCAAAGCATAATAGAAAATATTTAACACATGTAGGTACTTAAGCAGAGATGAAAGATCAGAAGTCATGGACTTTTGTTTTTTGAGACAGGATCTCACTCTGTTGCCCAGGCAGAGTGCAGGGGTTAAATCATGGCTCACTGCAGCCTTGACCTCCTGGGCTCAAGTGATCCTCCCACCTTAGCCTCCTGAGTGCTTGGGACTACAGGTGAATGCCACTACGCTGGTTAATTTTTTATTTTTTCTAGAGATAGGGTTTCACTATGTTGCCCAAGTTGGTCTCAAACTCCTGGACTTAAGCAGTTGGCCTACCTCAGCCTCCTAAAGCGCTGGGATTATAGTCATAGGATGCTGCACCTGGCTGGAAGTCATGGTTCTTATCCACAAGATGCTTATGCTTCATGGTAGAGAGGGACGTAGTGCAGGTATAGAAAGACATGGTGTTAGGGTGGCTTCTGATACAAATGGGAGTTATTCTTATTCCTCACTTAGGGACAAGACCTAGGGGTAGGCAGGCTCCACGATAAGCCGACATCACAGTCCTGTAACCTGCGTCGGCACGTCCTTACATATTAAACAAAGCCATCTGTTGGCTGTTGAAACTCTCTACTTAGAGAGCAGTTCTCATGCTTTTGGGTCTCAGTCCCCTTTACACTATTAAATCTTACTGAAGATCCTAAAGAGCTTTTATTTTACCTATAAGTATTTATCATATTAGTTATCAAAATGGACATTTAAAATATTTATGAATGACAATAATAAACCCATTACATCTGAGCATAAATAACAGATGCTTTATGACAAATAACTGCATTATCCAAAACAAAAATTTAGTGAGAAGAGTGACATTGTTTTACGTTTTTACAAATCTCTGTAATGTCTGGCTTGTAGGAAGACAACTAGATTTTCATATCTGTTTCTGCATTCAATCTTTCACAATCTGTTGTACTGGTTGAAGTATGTGAAGAAAATCTGGACTTAACCAGATATTCAGTTGGAAAAGGGATAAGCATTTCATTGGTCTTTTCAGATAACTGAGAATATTCTTTTTTGATAGTAAACTACAGCTCAGCAAGAGGTAATTTCTTAAAGGTTACTTGCAATGCAGAATCTGGGAACATACCAGTGACTCTTCTGTCATCTGTACATTCAAATCCATTTGGTCTATCTTGCCCTTTAAATGGATGTTTTGTCCATACATGAATTTGTAGTATAGTGCATCGGTCATTTGGAAAATATTGGGTTGCTGAGTTATGCAGCTGCTCCAAATATTGACACATTTTATTACATGATATCAAAAAATTACAATTGATATTACCACGTGTCTCATCAGAAAAGTCTATATGCGTGTAGAAGCTGTCACGGTCATGGAGGTGGATATATAAGTTTTCCAAAACTCTAATTTTTGCTTAAGAGCTCACATTTTTATTGTTGTCAGTAAATGCTGCCAGTTTTCCTTGAAGTGACAGGCTTGGTCGGTTTGGTATTGAGAAAATGTCCACCAACCAGTTTGTCTGTCAGTCATGCTTTCAATTATAAAGATGGCATTCCAGGAAGAAAGCAGCTGGTTCAGCTCGCAACTCTGTTACCCAAATGCTTTTCCTTGAGACAACCTCAAGATAGCAGAAATGCTTTCTGTGCACTTTTTGTTTTGACACAAATCTCATTAAAATAATGTGTGAGGGTTGATGTTTATTGAAATTGCTCTTTTTCACTGACTAATCGAGGAGGTTTTTGTTGAAACTGGCCTTTTCTTCTCACTATGAGTGCATGGCGGGGAAGAAGACAACCATCAGCACAGCTCGGTGCCACTGTCTTGGTTTGCTGTTAACATGGCAGCAGTTGTACCCATCGGTGCTTCTGCAAATGTAGAAAACAGTGAAAAAGGCAAATTATGTGTTAGTATTATTATGACAATAATTTCAACCTCATGGACCACCATAAAGTGTCTCAGGGACCTGTGAGGGTCTGTGGGCCACACTTTGAGGACTCCTGACTTAGAGGGTTTGACCTCCCTCAGGCGATTTGCCACAGTCTTGTAGTCATGGTTCTATCTCAGGTCTTTTGATACTGAACACAGGAGAGAGACTGAGGCATCAGAATGGCTGGAAAAGTCAGGATCCTTTATCACAAGGCACCAGACGCTGAATGACCCAGAGAGAAGATAGAACAGGCCTCACAGATCTATGTGTCTACGTTAAAGGTGAAGGTTACTGGGGCTACCTGATTTCTCTGTCTCTTCTGAAGATAGAGAAAGTGGTTATCACTGTGTTCTGCATGTGGGAAAGGGATTATTTTATCTTTCCTTCTCCCTTTCCTTTTTGTATGCCTGGTTCAGAATAACCAGTTTTTGAGCCATGAGTGAACAGTTGTTATCTGAGAACCATGAAATAAAGACACTCTCCAGGTATCTCCTTGTCTTCCCTTAAGCTACCTGCAGTCTCCAGTGGAGCAGGGCGTTTCAAGGGGAATCCTGGTATAATAAGTAACAGTGTGTATCAGTCTATTTAATTTCTTAAAGACTGGTGCCAGAATTCAGAGGAAGGACCCTCCCTGGCAGCCAGGGCAATCCCTGGAGAAGGTTTCCTGGAGCTGAGCATGAAAGAGGGCTGGATGAGAGGACAGTCTGGCTGGGAGAATGGCTGGGCATATGCTTGGTTGGCAATGAGTTAACTGCCATGTTGTCTTCATGGGGCAGCTGACATCATCAAAAAGGAAAAGAAAGGCTTTTGTCAAGTAGGAGGCACGTAGGTCCCTTGCCTTTTTTTTGAAGAGTTTGTATACCAGTTCTCACACTTGCTAGCTCTGTAACCTTGGGTAAATTTCTCCACCATTTTATGCCACGGTTTTCTGGTCTATACAATGGGAATTATGTTTATTTTATAGGGTTGTAAGGATTAAATGAATTAGCACATGTAACAAGAATGTTTAGGAGAAGTGCTGACATGGAGTAAGTAGTAAATAAAATATAAACATCATTATTATTGTCATTTTTATTATTATATCACTTCACTGAATCCTCTCATAAGCCAAAGTAACAGAGGTGATTACCTCTGTTAAGGCATAATTTTCAGAAAGATAAAATCATGGGACTTATGCAAATATAAAGGGAATACACATCAAAGATTTTATTTACCTCATTAATTAATGAAAGAACCATTAAGAGGTTAATGGTAGATCAGAGAGCATTTGAAAGGAGACGCAGTTTGTAGGCAATGATGAGATGAGATTGCTGGGTAAGACACAAAACTGAGTAATGTTCAATCAGGCCCTAAACTATCATTTTTGTGGTTATATCTGTCACCAAATGGAAATTATTTGCATTTCTGCTGGACAAAAATGTACAATGTAAATTCTGCCCCTACAGAGTTGAAAGATACCCCAGACAATAGAAAACAAACTCAGTACCATGCTGAAAGAACTCCTGGCAATCCCTTCTGCTTATTTTGAAATTTTGGATACATTTTCTGATAAGGCCAAACTATGTATGAGAAAACTGAGTCTCAAAGAGGTGAAATAACCTTATACGGCTAGAAATGACAGAGCCAGAATTCCAACGCCATATGTCCATGTTCTTTTCATTAAATTAGTTACCTCCACTCAAGTACAACTCACTCTTTAAGGAGATCACTAGCAAGTGGAGACATGAAACTTCAGGTCTTCTCTGAGGGAGGTGGGAGGGAGCAGGGAAGAGTTCAAATAAAACAAAATGGCAAAACTTCAGGATTCCCAGGACACAACAATGTTGTCAGTCTGTCCACCGTTAGCAAAATCATGTCTTCTCTTCCCTCTCCTGCTTTTCAGAATTTACCATGAGATGAGATAAATTTTAGGACACTGTGACAGCCAAGTGTGTGAGATATTACTTATAGGTTCAAGTGTTATTCCTGGATTGGAAGAAAGTAAGTTTGTTACTAACTTAATAACTCACTATAAACTTCTGCTTACACTCAGTACAACTACTTTAAAATGGAAGTGAAATGTTTTATTGTATTTAGATAAAAGATTTTCTAATATTTATGAGTACCCCTTTCATGGGTTTTTCTTAGCAAGAATAAAATTTGACTTTTTAACCTAAGTTTGAAGTAGAGGCAGTTGGTTGCTTTGCATTCTTTTTTAACTTTGTCAGAACTTGTCAAAACATGATATAAAGCAAAAATGCATGGAGTAGGTGAACCAGAGTAGGTTTATTTATAAGCAGAAACTTGAGCAGCAGTAAACTAAAAACTGGAACAAATCACATTAATTGGTTTTTAAAAATAAAGCAAAACAAGTTGGATTTTTAAAACTCCCGAGTAATCAACCAGTTTAAACCAGATCTGAATAATATTGGGATGAAAAACTTTTCATCTTAGTAATTGGTGCCAGAAAATATCTTAAATGGAGGAGTGTCTTTAGGAAAACCTTTGTAACCTGCTTAGGGGAGGAAGGTGAGGCCTTGCTAGCGTGTACTGGAAGGAATGTGATCTTCACATGACCTTGGAGAGGAGGAAAAGTAACTCTCTCTCTACCCTTCTGAGTTCTTAGCTGCGACAGACTCCTGCAGCAAAAGACAAATTAACAAGAGAAAGACCAACAGGAGTGCATTAACATGTATGTTTCATACACCCTTGGGAGATACCTGGGGAATGAGTAAGTCTCAAAGAGGTGGCTTAGACCTCTGGCTTACACAGCATCTTCAACAAAGAACAGTATGTTTTTAGAGAAGTGTCAACATAAAGGAAAACGACTTTGAGTCTCTAGGGGCAGCAAATTGTGGGAAGGCGCATGTGTAGGAGTTTGCCAAGTTTGTCATGCAGATTTCTCTGGCGCTGTACACAGGTTGAAAAGGGTCTAATGTTGAATCAATACTCAGCCTTTCTCCTTCCTGGTAGTCAGGGAGGAGGACACCGTTCCTTTGTGAATTTATGTCCTCCTTTTAGGCAAATGGAAGAGGGCGGAGGGCTTTTCTTATATCTACTTCTTTGCAATTGCCTTCAACTCAAAATAATCATTATGCCAAAGAGGCATATTTTGAAATGGCGTATTCTTGTCTCCTACGGTGGATGTCTGTGTGTTGGAGTAAGTGAGGCTGGCCCACGCTAGAGGAGGCTGGAGCCTGTGGAATGGGGCGGGCCAAGAGGCCTTGCTAGTAGAAATGTGTGCAGGCCTTTTGTTTTATTAAATATTTTTTTACAGTTTCATTAGCTTTAGGGGTACAAGTGGTTTTTGGTTACATGGATGAATCGTACAGTGCGAGGTCTGGGATTTTAGTGTACTGTCACCTGTGCAGTGTACATTTTACTTCAATAGGTAGTTTTTCATCTCTTATTCCTCTCCCACCCTCCCAGCAAGACTTTTGAGAACAGGGATCTTTCATAGCCACTTTAAAATTGTTTATTGTTTACCTTGCCACATTGCAAACCCTTCTGACTCCTTAGGCTGCTAATGTCTTGGGAGAGTAGTGTTTTTTAATTTTGTTTTGGGTGGTGGTGGTAAAGTTGCTGGAGAAATTCAAGGGAAAATGATTAAATCCATGAGTCATTCCAAGAGAAGAACTTGAGAGGGAGGCCCATGAGAGGCAGAGTCTCCAGGGAACAGACCTCTAGAGCTGGTAGTGATCTTGGCAGTGCTGACCTTGGTGGGATGTGTGGGACAAGGACCTGAACTTAAAGTTTTTAAATAACAAACAACAGGATAATGTTCCCTGGCATATGACTTATGCACTGAATAAAACAAAGACAGGACATTTAAAGATTCTCTGGACTAGACTCCATTTTCCAGATTTCTATCACCTGCTGGCCCCTCACAGACTGGGTTGATGAAGCTTTTGCTAAGAGGCTTCGACCCTGGTCTGAGTTGTCTGTAATTAGGTGTTCCTTGAATTTGATTTCTTAGAAGATGGTAGCTCTGGACTAATGACTACAAATCTGTTATGGCTTCGTGCTTCTCTTTCTGTTATTAAGTAATTATGGAACAGCTGTGCACATATAGAGACTGTTCTAGACGCAAGAGAAGATGCCTCCTGTCCTGTGAGCCTGCAAAAAGGAGGCCACGGCCACCAGCAGGGAAGGCTGGGACTGATGGGCCGCTCAATAGTCCACAACCACTGGAAGGAACATCAGGAGAAAATCTGGTGTGCAGAGATGGTTAAATTCATTGAAGATCTGTCCTCCCTAAAGGAACCTTGAGGTTCTGGTTGAGAAGTCAGCTTTCTTTCTGGTCAGACAGCACTCTTTTCTAATTCTCAATATAAATTGTTCTTTTCCCGCTGCTTGTAGCTTGTGGATGAAAACCTGTAATTAATTTATAGAAGCATGTTTCCTGCAATTATAGGAACAATTGCTCAGTGGAGGTGGGCAGAAAATGTGGCTGTGCTGTGCTTGGAAGTGAGGTGTATTTTGCAGGTAAGTTATCAATAAAGCATGGAAGTGAATGATTTCCTCATAATATCCACTATCCCAGCTTTTCTGAGTGTCTTCTTTCTCAAGATCCCAAGGCATTCTCAGTGGTTGCCCCTGTGCCCAGAAAAATGGAAGGAAAAAAGTCTACCCCACCAGCACTCCACTCGCTCTGGCTTTATCATTCCTTACACCATTAGGTTGCTTTGTGTTGGGGGTTGCTTTAGATGGAGAATCACCCTGATATTCCTGAATTGAAGCTGAGCCTGATACTTCCCAAACTTGTGATTCAGGGGTTTAGTGAACACCCCACTGACCTCCAAATTTCCCTTTACTTAGCTTCTGATTCTTTCCAGGCTCGGGGGCCTGGGGTGCCTTCAGGCAGCAGAAACACTGCTCTTCACCTGCCTCTGCAGCAGGAGAGGGGCTGAGGGCTGCATTTTCCTGTCTGCTCTCCTTTTGAAGTGGACCTAGCTGAATTTTAACATTTTTAACCCACTTCTTTCTTTGGACCTGATCTTTTTTTTTACTGTGCTTCAGGCCAGCACTGTCTATTGTCTGTTTCCTTTAGGATCTATCTAAAGGGTTTTTTCTAACATATGGTATTTGATTTGGTCCCGTGGGGTCCCTAGTGTGATAGATATGCAACAGTCTATTCGTTCTGGAGGCACTGAAAGCGTCCATTTTTCAGACAGATTCTGTTCACTTTTCCCTCCAAGCAGCCACTTCCTGGAAGAAAGCACCTTCTGTCAGATCCTCGTTCACTCAGGCCCAGTGGATGCATGGCTGTCCTCAGGCTCGTCTCTAGAGGTACACCTCAGCACCAGGGCTGAGCCCCAAAAACCAAACCCGCATGTGTTCCCTCATGCATGGAACAGGCCAAACCTGTCACCTGGAAATGCTCCAGCAGCACTGGAGGTTTTCTATACCATGAGTGTGTGTCAGTTTCTTCTTGAGAATGTAACAAATGACCACAGACTTGTTGGCTTTGAACACAGAAATTTATTTTTTTTGCAGTTCATTAGCTCAGAAGTCCAAAGTCAGTCTCACTGGACTAAGGTCAACGTATTGGCAGGGCTGGTTCCTTCTGAAGGCTCTAGGAGAAAATGTTTACTTTCCCTTTCGGGGTTCTGGAGGCTGCCTTGATAGTCCTTGGTTCATGACCCCTTCTTTACATTGTTCCAATCTTTTGCTTCTGTTGTGCCTACTCCTACTTCAATGTCAAATCTCCCTGTGACTCCCTGTTGGGATGACATCTGGGGCCCACAGAATAATCCAGGATATTCTCCCTACTGCAATATCCTTAATGACACCTGCACACTCCCTTTGAGGATGTAGACGTCTTTGGGGTCTGTTATTCAGCCTCGTATATCATGTTTGAATGTAAGGACGGTGACACTTCTCTATTGAGTTTGCCCAGTCTGGTTGTTAAGAACCTCACTTTCTTCCAAAAGAAATTTCTCTCTTCAGCTTCCTTGCCACATCTTCTTTAATTTGTTTTTGCTTCACTCTGCTCTATTGTGACTACAAAATCCCAGTTCCATGAGTCTGTGGACAAACTTTACTCCCTAGATGGGTTAGGCTGGGCAACAGCCATTTACATTTTTCTTCAACACAACTATTGCTACAGTTTGAACTCAAGCAAAAAAACAAAAACAAAAACAAAAAAAACCCATTTGTTTCCTGACTAATGTTCAGTTCTCCCAAAATTTCTCACTGGAGATTTGCTAGTGCTTGCTCTGGCCGTCATAGGCTTCAGTTCCAATTGGGCGAAAAGCCTGTTAGGTGTGGAGAATGGTACAAGAAAATTGTTCATCCAGTAATGTTGACATCGGTAACAGCATTTGTGGTAGTGCCAATTTGCACCATGCTGCAATTTTCTCCAGTAGGGCTTAGTTGCCTGGGTGTAGATAACAAGAAGGCAGACAGCAGCATTGATCAGGGTTGTGGTTTTGCCAAGCGGGTGGGGTAAAAGGACAAAGAAAAAGGACAATTAATTTGTTGAGGAGAGTATTGTTTTACCCTGGCTGGCTGGAAACATTTATTTAATAAATTTGTATAATGGCTACATAATAAATGCTTTATATTTGCTTTCTTATGGAAGCTACCTGATAGGGTTGCTATCCTCATTTTAGACAGGGGGAAAGTGAGATGCAGAGGCGTTAAATAATTTGCTCCAAGCCACATAGCTAGTAAGTGGCAGAGCTTAGATAGAACCCCCAGGGAGTTTGGTTACAAGAACTTTCTTCCTCACTCTTCCACTGTGCTGTAAGGGCAGGAGTTAGGTCAATGGACTGGAAGGAAAGAAAACTCTCCAGGGACGAGCATCTGTAAAACCCAGGATGTTTTAGGAAGCATGGACATGGAGTGGGCTGAAGATTTGACATGAGTTGTGGAATATTTCAGGGTTTTGACAAAATCTAGAAGGCACTTGTGAATGTGGATAGCTGAAATGAAAGGAATTAAAGGTTATTGAAATACAGGGGTCAGGAAACTCTGAGGTCAGGTGTTGGCTGTGACACAGAGCACAGAGGTAATCTATAATAGAAGAGCGGAAGGAATTGGGGTTGAGAGGAAGAGAGGGAACCAGATGCCAGAATCTGGCAAATGAAGGAGAAGAACTAGGAAGTCAGTAGGTAATAATGAGCAGGAGAAGATGGAGCTTCATGGAAGGAAGGCGTGTTATAATCACAGTTGGAAATATCATTGATGAACAAGAGCAATGCAATACCTCCATTTGATTCTGAAGTTACCGGGGCATAGGAGAAGGAAGAGCCTCTCAGGAGGATGCTACAAGTAGAACTGAATTTTAAATTCTAATTAGTTTAAATTTTAAAATGAATGTTGATTTGGTTCTTGGAAAACGTTTAAGCATATTTGGAACAACTTGTGTATTGTAATCTATTTTTCAGTTCTAAAATTTGTGAATCCTAGTTACTGCCCAAGGACTTCTAGTGAAAATATAAGCATTCAAATTGAGATGTGCTAGCAGTGTAAAATATACAGTGGATTTCAAAGAGGTAGTAGAAAAAAAGAAGGTAAAATATTTCATTCATATTTTTCTTGTCTTGATTACATGTTGATGTTTGGGAATACTGAGTTAGAGAAAACGTTATTAAAGTTACACTTACCTGTTGGGGTTTGACCTGCAGACCCTGACGCAGTGATGGATGAACAAATTCACTCAGATGCAGATTTTCAGTGAAGGAGTGGGCTGAGGGGTCCATGGCTATTCACAGACATTGCTGAGAGAGACAGCAGCCATCAGTCCCAACCAGCTGGGACTCTAGGCATTTATTCAGTATAGATTTAATAACAGAGGCTCCAAGTCAACACACTTGTGGATAATGATTAAAAGCCAGGTTCCCAGGCCTAAAGCGACACCATTTGTAATTGATAAATCTGGTTGCCCTCCCCCTGGGAAAGCCATCCGGCCCATGAAAGACTAAAGGTTAGTTTTAGGACCATATGAGTAAACAAGTTATTCAGATAAACTCCCCCTGATTCCCTAGTTATTTGCTTTCCTTTATCAACTAAAGGTAAAGGGGATTAGGCTGCTTTCAGCCAAAATTTCTATTGAAACTATGCAAAGCTCTCAGCCTTCCAAGAAGGTTTGTGACTATATTTTATAATTTTACAATTTTTCCAACCATCCTGACTGATCTTCCACACTCACCCATTTCTTTTTACTTTTTAAATGTAGTTACTAGAAAATTTAAATTTACAGATGGGGCTTACATCATTTTTCTATTGGGCAGTGCTACTGAGATCAAGGAAGACAGTGATGGGTACTACACTGGAACTGGCCGTCTTGAGGTCTGCAGTAGAACTTTGTGTCATCATGAGGAAGGGAGAACTCATGCGTGCTGTGGCGGTGTCTACAATGGCAGTGTTGCAGGTGTCATAAAGTCTAGATGTGGTGGCAGGTGCATAATGGAGTAGCTGGAATCAGGAAAAGTTATGGACATTTTGTTTACAGGAGTCATTTGTATATGCAAATTGCCCATCTTCTAAGTAGAGAAGTATTTGAGAAAACTACTGGAAACAAAACTAAAGGAGTGACTTAGAGAATTGGGGAGAGGAAGAATCCAACTTATGAAGGAAAAGGAAGGAGAGAGTAGCAGAGTGAGTGAGGGTTTCAGGTGTGCTCAGGTATGTCAAAGTCCCTTGTACCAATCTTGGAAGATGCAAAAGTTTGAAAAGACAGACAATACTCTCAAAGGTTAGAGAAAGTCATTAGTAGGCTAGATATTCACACAAAGGGTAAGAACATAGGCTACTAAAGATGAGAGCTAGAGGTATCCTTTTAGCTCTGGAAAAATATTACTCTTAAAAATGAGAATAGAAATTCTTGGCTTCTGCTAGGTAAAACAATTCTTATCATGGACAGCCTCTAGAGGCAGCATAGACCTCACCTTTTCTAACAGTATTTCCCTCTGGATAGATAGCAGTGTTGGTAAGAACTTTGAAGGTCAGCTTGTATATATGAATCTCAAGATAAATTGCTCTGATGCCTACGTGGATGTATATGTATGCATCTCACTTTCACCTGTCTTTCATCTCTGGCCATCTTCCACTTCATGGCATAACATGATTGATATAATGAAAGCTTTTCAGTTTATTGCCTTCCCTGTGCAGCCAAATGCCTAATAGAAGGCCACCAAGAGACAGTGGCTATCATGGAATCTCAAAGTTGGCCTATTTTTGATTGCCATTCCCAAGGGATGATGCAAGGATGCCCTGAAGTGATCTGTGTTAGCTTTGGGACTTTTCTGACCTAAGTTCCCTGTTCTCCCCAATAAACCTTTATCCTTCTCTGGAGGAATGCTTTTAGGTATTGAGACAAAATAATTTGCTTTATGTGACCATGCTATTTGTCAACATCTTCAAGTAGCATTAAACACACTGTTCTATAACTCCTGCTTTCAAAAAATGGGCTTCTAGTACTCACTTCAATCAGGTACTCAAAAGGGGGGGTTTCCATCTTGGTGGTGGTTGGAGTCAGGTAGATATGTTTCTGGTCAGGCCATCCCTTAGCCATGCCCATCAACTCAGAATGACATGAGAACTCCCTCCCAGTTGCTCTTGCAGATCCAAATGCCCTCTGAGATATCCCAGAGTAAGAAGAAGATAGGCAGAATGAACAAAGGCCATGAGATTGGAGTCCCAAATCTCTTCCAGTCATAAGCATCTCTGTGGACTGCATCAGCTCTCTGGCTGACCCATTGTTTGGCACCTCATTATGTGAACTCAGAAGACACAGAACCCCAGGGGATAATTTGCTCACTTGCTTTGAGATAACATCCATTGGCAATGACTTTGGTTCAGGCAGAGCTTAGCTTCTACACTATTAGTCTTTCTTCTTAGTACATTTTTAGGTTATGAACAAATTTGCCTTGATAGTCAAACAAAATTGAGGAACAGAGACTTTCTAAAGCCCCATTGATTAGCACACATTGCTTTTTAAAAAATTTCGGCCCTTCAGTGTATATTAAAGTGATTCTAGTGCAGGTTGAGGGGGAACCAAGCTTTCTATGTCTAATCTATGTCTTGGGAACTTGTCTCTAATAGATGTATGCAGGGAAAAGAAACAGGACCAAGCACAGTGCTGGCAGACTGGCAGGCTTGAGATGAAGCCATCACTTAAAGATGATTGCCATGTAAGTCCTCATTCTAACTGTATTTTCAACCTAGGTATAAAACACATGGAAGAGGGTTGAGAAACATTTGTTTTTCTGGCTCATTTCTTGACTCCCAAGTAGATTCATGAGATAGTTCCAAAGGAATTTATCCTGTTCTCAAAATTCTCCTGAAAGGAAACCTCATAGCTTCCTTGATTAATCCATATTCAGCCTGTCAGGGATTTCTCTCTGTGCTACTTTGCCTGAATTCTGTATGCGCTATTTTCTTTCTGTTTCCACCAGCTTTGGCTTCAGTGATTTAAGTTTCTCGGGTTAGCTCTTGGTAAAGGGAAGTGAGTTTTAAATGACTTATGTTTTCAAAAAGCGGAGGATGAGTTTTTTTCTGTGATGTGGGAGGAAACTTCATTCTCCCCAATCATCTGCATATTCTGTATCTTGTATATTTATGTTGAGAAGCCTATGTTAAAAGTCTTCAACAGAAGATATATTGCTCTGATACATGCACCGATGTGTATGTATCATGGATATGTGTGTATGCATCTCTCTCTCACTTGTCTCCTATCTCCCACCATCTACACCTTCATGTCTTTTCCCAAGAGCCTTTGCTTAAATTTTATACAAAGAAATGTAAGAGTGAGCTAACTGTGTCAGTATCTTGGCACTGTTGGGTTAAAATTACCATAAAGCTTGATATAGAAACATTTAACTCCAAAGATATCTTACCAAAAGCCCTATAATCACTCTCTAAATAAACACGAGCAACTTATTTTTAAAATAGTATTGGTTAGAAAGATAAGTGATTTTATCTTTCCGATTTGAAACTTTGGTGGGACTGCACCCTATTTTAAGAAATTTACCCTCTTCAGCTGAAGTTTATGGTTGTGCCTGACACAGATGATGTATTTAAACCCTAAAGCTCTCTGGGTATGTCCTGACTTTATGGCTTGTGAGGTGGCATGTTTGGCAGAAAGTAACATCCTACACTAAGGGTTGGAATGAAAGAATAAAAGATAAACAGAATTTAGGGATTTCCACAGTCAAGGACTATTTAGTGGAGAGGATAAAACAAAAATATATGAAGTTACATGGGGATAGTTTTGAAGCAGTTCAAAAATCGTCACTAGAACTTGGTATTCTTCCCTTTCAGCATTTTGTCTCCCAAATAGCCATTTTACTGCATTATCCTTTGGTGTTGACAAGTTGTCCCATGCTCTTGATAATTTGTTCTATGGAAACGTATCTGTCTTCTGTCTCCTTCCGTTATGGCCTGTTCTCTGCCAAGGAGTTGATGAATTGAGTGGAACAAAAGCATTCTTCACTGATAATGTCTTACTATATCATCTTATCCATAAGATATTTGCATTTTAATAGTTGCCTTCGGGGACATAATCTGAAGAAGTTAATAATGGTGATAAAATGGTGTCCTAGGCCTGTGCAAGGGTTTTACCTGCATGAGAACCTGCTCCAGAACTCTCCAGAAGAACTGAAAAGACAGATTCCTCCTCTACCAAAGCTCAACATCAACCCTAGTTATAAACAGCCCTTGCAAACTGACAGGCCACATAATGGAAAACACCAGGGCTTTACCTAAACTGTGGAGGACCCATATTTGGGAAGAAGAGAAAAAAGGCATGATGACAATGAAAAGTGTCTAGAAGTGCCTGATCCAAATCCACTAGCCACAATTTCATCATTGCATAGAGTTTTATTGAACAGTGCCCCTCTAGAGATAACAAGGGCCTTGCTGATAGGAAGTGATCCTTTTTAAGAAGTTAGTTCTATCTGTGTGTGCCAAGATTGCCCTCATTTGCTAGTAGACATAATGATTGTGGTCCTTAATGTGAGTGGCAAAAAGGTACATACATCATTATGATAGTTTTTTATTCTAGGGAATTAGTTCTCATGAAAGGAGACTGTGGCTTATGCAATTTTAGTAATAATAATGGATAGCATTTATTACATATCTAAGGATTTAACATACATTCTGTCTAATGTAATGACTCTTCAAAGTAAGTATATTAATTGTAGTCTACATTTTGTAGACAAGGAAACTGAGTTTTATGGAATATAAGGTGTCTTGCTTATTCATGAATGGGGCAGAGGCTGCTCAGTGAGTCCTTGGAAACAACTGCCCAGCCAGGGCCCTCTTTCGTGCATTTGGTTATATCAAAGTTGGTTCAAATCATGACATTTGGTTGAGCTAACATGGTCTATTTAATGAATGTCTTTTAACATCATTTCCCAAATTGTCATCTAGGAATACAGTGTTACATGAGAAAGAATTCAAAGATCAAACAGGTTTGGCAAATGCTAGGTTAAGAAAAGTTAAACAAGCTTAGTTATTGTGGAACTTCTCAGAGCCTTCAATATGTGATTACTCATGGTGAATCTCCAAGAAGGGATAGAGATTTCAAAGCTTACTTGACCACCAAAGCCTTTCGCAACTGTTTCTTGAGGATAAATATTCTACAAGACACTCTCTGAGAAGTGAGGCTCCAAGCAAATGGCCAGAGTGTAGAACTCTAGCTGGAGGAAGTGCTTTTCTGTTGCTGGCAATTTCAGAATTTCTTGGTATGCATTATGTGCTAAATGATTATTTTAGAATAAATCTTTGTTGAATGAAATAATCTAGAGTTTAGGCCTCTTTTGTGCTACGCTCAGGAATCAGGACTGGTTTCTCGTAGTATGAGGGGTAATGGGTCCTATTTGTGGTGGGGGAGGCGCTGTGTGTATGTGTATGTGTGAGTGCACATGGCCACATGCGTTCCCTAGCTTATCTGTAAATATTCTTTTTTTAACCTTGATATTCATTATTGAAAATCACTTCAATATTATATTTCCACAAGTATCTCAAAAACATTAGTTTTGTTTATTTATGGAATAATCCTTAGAAGAGTTCATGGCCAGGTACAATATTGAGTTTGATGTTTGCAACAGAAACTGAGTCAGCAATGCTCCCATAGTCAAGTGAGTCAGTCCTGCCTTAGGGCCTGTGAAATAAGTGGGTACTGGGGCATTCCTCTTTATCAAAAATGGAGGCACGATAAAGCAGAATGTCCCATGGAAAAATATTTAGTGGGAGAGAGGACCTCTGTTGTATGTCTCCTGCAAATTCTCTGTGTTGCCGTGACCTTCCACCAACACCTATCACAGAGACCTCTGTTGTGAGATTCTGTTCAAGCCAGTTTGCAGGGCAGGGAGGCCTCTCTATCTCAGCAGGCAGCCCTGACACAGTGGGGCTCTGCTGGGCTCTCAGCACCATTTGAGGTAGCTTCCCTCTTCCCCACTGGCTTGTTGGAGCAGAGAGGCAGTAAAACAACACAACCCAAACCACACACAGCAGCGTGTGGCCAGTGTCTCTGTCTTATATAAGCTGCTGGTCTCCCACACTGGTCCCTAGGTTGGGTAGATAGCAGGTAGGACCCAAGCTTTCATGCTCAAGGTATCCCTTAGAAAAGTCTGGTTCCTTCCATCAAATCTAGCCTCATCACATGGCTCATTTCTATTCATGGCAGGTGCTGTTCTCTTCTACAAAATTCCATTTGAGTGTAATGAGCCCACTGGGCAGGCCATATAATTCTTTCTCCAGCTGAGTACAGTGATGATCCAGTTCTCTGTGGGCAGTAATGTTTCCTCATTCTACTCTGGAACCAATCAACAGGAACTGAAGATGCTACAGTGTATCATTCAATGGATATAAGCTGAACAAATAGACCTCTGGCAGGGAACTCATCTTTATCAGGAGTTGAAATGCAATCAGTTAGGTAAATTGGCCAATGGAAATTGGTGTATGTGTGCACAAAAAACATGTACATGAAGGTACACAGTAACATTATTTGTTATAGCCCCAAACTCAAAATATCCCAAATCGCTCTTAACAGTCTGATGGATAAGTTGTGGTATATTTACACAATGGAATATTACACAGCAGAGACTGAGCAAACTAAAACCACAGCAACAACATGTATCTTCTCACAGATATAATGTGGAGCACAAGTAGCTGGACACAAAAGGAGTGAAATACTCTAGGATTTCATTTATATTTCATCTCAGAAACAGGCAAAACTAATATCTGGTGTTCAAAGCCACCTTTGGAGGATGACTGAAAATAAGACACAAGCGACTTTTCTGGGATGTTAGTCATATTTAATTTCTTGATCTGATAGGGGTTTCAGGAGTAAGTTTACTCAATACAAATTCATTAGGCCAGGTGCAGTGGCTCATGCCTGTAATCCCAGCGCTTTGGGAGGCTGAGACAGGAGGATGACTTGAACCCAGGAGTTTGAGACCAGCCTGGGCAACGTAGTGAGACCCTGTATTTACAAAAAGTAAAAAAAAAAAAAAAAAAAAAATAGCTGGACATGGTGGTGCACACCTGTAGTCTGAGCTACATGGGGGGATAAGGAAGGAGCATCAGTGAGCCTGGGAGGTTGATGCTGCAGTGAGCTGAGATTGTGCCACAGCATTCTAGCCCTGGTGTCAGAGTGAGACCCTGTCTCTAAAGTAATAAATAAATAATGAAATTCATTGAACTGTAGACTTGTGTACTCTTCTGTATGTGTGTTATACTCCAATGAAAAGTTTACCTATATAATGTAAAAAATATAATGAAGGTTCATAAATGATCTGTTTCTGTCTTTTAGAGGATTTGTTTCTGAAATACAGGAAGAGAAGGATGGGAGAGTATGACGAGGCCAGTTCCTTCTACCAAACTCTTCCATTGGGAGGAGTGAATGAGAGTATAGGGTATGCCATTCTAGGGAGATCCCTCTATATGAGAACTGGGGGGGCATACATTTTCCCAACAGTGTAAATTCCAACTTATCTGATTCCAAAACCTTTACTTAAACCAAAGGTATGGTTCAAACATCACATTTCAGACCAGTGGAGTATACATTTTAAGATCTTGCCTTTTGGGGGAATTCTTAAGTATTCCAGATAGGTCCCTACTGCCTGGAGACATGCGATCAGGGATCATGGAGATTTAAGAGTTTGTTGTTAATGATTTGTGGCTGCACATCCATCAACAGATGAATTTTATGTTGATTTCATGAGAAATGGAAAAACCTAAGTAGTTTTCGATTAATGAGGATTTAAGCTGAGTAGTTGGCTTTTACACCGTATATACTGATGAACGCTTTCATTAAACTGATCCTTTTTTTTTGGAATGGATATATTTATTAGGTAATGGAAAATTTCCACAAATAAAATGAGTATTTTTTTTTCCTAGAAACACTAATGAGAGAATAAAAAAGCCCTCCGAGGTTCTTTCATTACAGTGCCATCAAAGAGACAGGAATAGCTTAAAATAACCAGAACTTATGTTTAAAATCACAAATTCAGCACTCAGCCTTGTCAAAACCCTCAAATGCACAGACTTGACTGTCTAAGGCAACTCAGCATTAGCTTTATAAAGAGTGGATTCCTAGGACATTCCTAATTTGCAAGAAATTTTTGAGTTCAGAGAATTGCTTAGTTGAAGTTTCATTATGCGTGAAGTTTTTCATGTCTGGTTCCAGTATTGAAATTCTGCAATTTGCCAGCTGTGGATTGAGAAAAAAATGCCTGAGATTTTTAACTGGGAAGACCAAGCCTAGGTTACCTTTTAAGGGCTTTTAAATTTTGGAGTATCAAGCAAAGAGACTGTAGAAACATATTAATTATGAAGGGATGACATCTGTTCTTTAGTTATTAATAGGATGGTTCTAGCAAAATTAGATGTAAATTTTGTTTTTAGATCTATTCCTCCTTCTCTACTTTTTTTTTACTTTTTCTAGGCCCCGCCCCCAACACAGCATTGCTCTAGGCTTTCCCTTTCTTGAACCTGTGTATTCTTTGTTCGTTTGCTTGTTCTTGAATTCATTTGCACACCCATTTATCCATACACCAAATATTAACATATAGATTTAGCATATACTATATTAATGGAATAGAATCAGGCTTAAGCAAAATATACAGTTTATTTTGGGCCTTCTAGAGATGATGTCCACTCTTTTGTACTTTTATTTGTTAGTGATTATAAAAGGAATTTTGTATTAGTTGATTGAAAATAATATATTGGTAGGCTGATGAGATACCTGTCATTCAGCATCTGGTGCTCTGGGTTTAATTGTGCAAAGAGATTTTTCTTTCTTGAAAATTTCTTAGGCTTTCCAGCTAAGTGTAGTTCTCCATGACTTATCTCACCCATGGATGAGGCATGAGCAGAAGATGAGTCAGAAAGAGAGTCACATATGATGACAGCAAAGCAAGTTTGAATAACAGGAGGCCCCAGCAATCCACAGCCATGGAGTGGTCCACTCCAAATGGACTTTAAGCCAGTGGTCCCCATCCTTTTTGGCACCAAGGACCAGTTTTGTAGAAGACAATTTTTCCACAGACTGGGGTGGGGAATGGTTATGGGATAAAACGATTCCACCTCAGATCATCAGGTATTAGATTCTCATAAGGAGCACACAACCTAGATCTCTCAAAGTACAGTTCACAATAGGGTTCGTGCTCCTATGAGAATCTAATGCCGCTGTTTATCTGACAGGAGGCAGAGCTCAGGCAGTAATGCTTGCTGGCCCACCACTCATTTCCTGCTTTGTGGACTGGGGATTGAGGATCCCTGCTTTAAGCTCTCCACCACCTTCAGGTTTCAGAGGCGGAGAAGGTCTAACATCACTCTGGTGACTATGCCTCCAGTCACTCTAGTAGTTTCAGTAGGTAAGTGTCCAGGGACTGGGTGACTTCCTGATGCTGCTTCTGATTAGTACATTTCAGAAAAACAGATAAAATTATCTCAAGAAGACCATCAAAAATTACCCAGGCTGGAGTGCATTGGTGTAATCCTGGTTCACTGCAACCTCCACCTCCCAGGTTCAAGCGATTCTCCTGCCTCAGCCTCCTGAGTAGCTGGGCTTACAGGTGTCCGCCACCACACCTGGCTAATTTTTGTATTTTTCTTAGTAGAGATGGGGTTTCACCATGTTGGCTGGGGTGGTCTTGAACTTCTGACCTCAAGTGAGTCATCTGCCTTGGCCTCCCAAAGTTCTGGGATTACACATGTGAGCCACCGCACCTGACCATAAGTAATTTCTCGAACATCTCTACTCAGTGGGATTCAAATATGAAGTGGTTTGTTTTTCTCCTATGACTTCCTTCAAACATGCTCTTTTAGGTTGCCTTATTTTTTTATTTTTATTTTTATTTTATTTTGAGACAGAGTCTTGCTCTGTCGCCCAGGCTAGAGTGCAATGGTGCAATCTCAGCTCACTGCAACCTCTGCCTCCCAGGTTCAAGCGATTCTCACGCTTCAGCCTCCCAGGTAGCTGAGACTACAGGCATGCACCACCATGCCTGGCTAATTTTTGTGTTTTTAGTAGGTACGGGGTTTCACCATGTTGGCCAGGCTGGTCTCAAACTCCTGCCCTCAGGCGATACACCTTGACCTTTCAAAGTGCTGTGTTCCCCTCTGGCAGGGTTGCCTTTCTGTATCCTTTAAGAACATCTTAGATTCTTTAAGTCTTCAGTTATTTTCAGATATGGGAAGGTCCAGTCTTGTCTGGTTTATGTTGAGACTTCAATCCCACATCCAGTTTAGCGCTGACCTCCTCGCTGACCCTACAGCAAGCAAGGTCTCAGCTTGAGGGATGTGTATAGATGGGGAGTGGCAACAGTCTGTTCTTTCTTCCTTCGTTTTCTGCTTTTAGCTCCTCCTGTGTTGAAGCAGGTGAGAGATCTTAGAAAAGAGCCTAAATATTCTGACTTTATTGCTCTGTTGTGGTTAATGACTGCCTGTCTATGACTGCTGTGTGGCTGGCATTCAAGTGCTAGCAATGTAACTCCGTGGGGTAAATGAGTGGGTTCTTTGTTGGACATAGTCAGAGGCATCTTCAATGCAGAGTCCCTTGACTAGGCCCAAGAAAAGAGAGAGAAGTCAGAGCACTTATCATATCTGGCATTGTATAACTCCAAAGATCCTAAGCCTTCTGTTTTTGTGGACCAGTGGGTCTCCACGTTGGCTGAGTGACTAGAATCATTTAGGGAGCCTTTAAAATAATACCAGTGTCTCGGATCAACCACATAAATTCTGACTTGATTCGTATTTTTGAAAAGCTCTCCAGCTTCTTCTAATGTGCAGCCAGTTTTGAGAACTACTGACATAGTCTGGCGGGGTGGAAGGTGATAATAGCAGCACTTGTTAGTGATTGCTACAGGGTTATGGCTGGTGGCTCCTTTGTGGCTCCCTTTAGAAGGTGGGATGCACAAAGCACCTGCACTCATTGCTTTCTGCCTTGTGACCTTTTCTGAAATGCACAGTCAATGGGAAAATTTCATTCAATAGTCTATTTAATTGCAATTTTGCTGCCCTCTTGCCTATCTTGGCATCTCCTCCTGTAAAGAGAAGGTTCACAGAAAAAGCTACAGTTGCTTTTTACCAACACAGGCCAAGAGGCTCAGCCAGTTGGATAAATTCTGTGAAATTGTACTTCACTCTAGCAGTTTCTGGAGCACTCTGGAGGGATCATGAACCCATAGCACACTTCTTTTCCAACTAAGATTTAACAAGAGCTTTCTTCAAGGAACCAGACACATCCAAATGACATTTTATTTCCTCTCATTCCTATCTCCCCTTTTCTCCAACACATTTTACTAGCAACTTGAATATAAAAATAGTATCTTTGTTACTGAGATTTTTGTCTGCTCCTGCTACTTAGGCTACCATGGAGTTATTATCCTTCAGTCTCTTGACACAACCAAAATTGTTTCCATAGTAACATATTTTAATGTCAGAAACTGAGAGGATGACTTCAGGCCAATAAACTTGGAGGACCAAGCATACTGTTCCACGTGCAATGAAAGCCACTCAGAAAAAAACATGATTCCATACTGAAGCAGATTCATCTTTAAATAGAAATTCAAAAATTTCCCACAAATCATCAATGACTCTAAGTACAGTTCCTGTTGGCAATAAATTTACACCATTTTTGATATGAATGCCACCATAAAGGAAACAGATTGCTTGACAAATTTTACGTGGTTCAAGCTGGGAACATTTTGACCATTTAAAGGTATTCACTTGTAAGTTCTTACTGATAATTAGTGGCATTGGGGGTGTGACATTATACCCTAATCATAGGTATATACAGAGTCCAATAAGTGCCTTTAGGTATAATTTGGTAAGAATATGAAAATTACCTTTCTCTCCATCTTTCCTTCTTCTGAAGGAGGTTAGGATATGCCACCTCAAAGTATGCCACTTTGACATATTAATTATTTTCAGCTGAAGGCACTTAAAAAACAGCAGTTGCAAGAAGAGCTCTCTGTCTTCCTCCCCCTTTCTGCCTAAAATAGGGGCATAAATTCACCCCCTCTCCTGTATCAGGTTGAGAAGAGCAACCCTTAGTACTGGAGACAGAGTTGGCATTGAGAAGAATCTGCATGAACAGACCTTACGAAAATAACCCTTGTCTTCCATTAATTTCCCATATGTATTTCCTGGTTACTTTCCCTTAATTTATTGGCTCTAGAAACCCAACCCCCCTTTTCTTTGTCTAGTCTCTACAATGTATTACCCTTTGTTAAAATGGTATATAAGCCTTCATGTTGAATTGCTTTTTTGGGTTTTCACTTTTCCCTGAAGCTCCTGGGCATGTTATTATTAAAAATATGAATAAAATATTTATGCCTTTTTTCCTGTTAATCTGACCTTTGTCAGTTTAATTTGCAGGCCCCCATCACTAAACATAAGAGAGTGGAGGAAATGTTTGTCTCCTTACATCTCCCAAGGCACAATTTGGAGTCTTAAAATTCTAACTGGAAAGAGTTGGACCTGTCGTCTTTTGCTAAAAACAAAAACGAAAGTGGTAGCATTACATTTTAGTGGAAAAGACACCTCAAAAAGGCTCAAAGGATCTTAGTTCTTTTTACCCCCTGTCATTAACTAGTTCTGTGATTTAGAGAAAGTAACTTAACCTCTTTGGGCTCCAATTTTTTTCTGGTTGTAAATTAAGGAGGTGAGTCAAGCAATCTCTACTTATGTCCTTCACAGCTTTATTGTTCTATTAATTTCTAACTTGTCACCTGTTCATTCATCACTTGACATACAGGGAGAATCAACTCTTCTCAACTATTGGCCCTTTAGAGAGTCGTATTAACAGATAAGGAGAGCATCTGAGCAGATAAATTTTAATTTTGGATTACCTATGATTTAGTAGGAGAGATGGCTAATTATTAATCAAAATATGTACTTCCTTTTCACGAGTGTCAAACTTATCAGTACTCTTGCACTTAAGTGAGGCCATGAGATTAGAGTCAGCCACTAGAATATGAGAAAACCTAATGGATGCTACTGTTGGGTTAAGATGGATAAGAAGCAGCTTGGCTTCTCTGTGTTGTCTTACCTCTTTTGTTTGCTGGATGTCAATGCCCAGAGCGGCCTTGGAAGCATAAGCTGAAAATGGTTCAGCTTCTGTCAGCCTGGATGGATCAGGGAGCTATACCCATTAAGAAAATCCATGGTTTTTTCTACTGTGTTGAACCACTAATATTGTTTTATTTTTCTATAATAGCTAGTATTATCTGACCAATACTGTTTAAGATGTTATTTCCTCTGATTTTTCATTCTTCTTTCAAATGAAAGAAGCCTTATTTCAAAGGTGGAACACCAACAAGTAGATATGATTGATTGTCCAAGAGTATTTGCCTGTTTTTTTTGAGACAGAGTATCACTCTGTCACCCAGGCTGGAGTGCAGTGACATGATCTGGACTCACTGCAACCTCCACCCCCTGGGTTCAAGCGATTCTCCTGCCTCAGCCTCCCAAGTAGCTGTGATTACAGGTATACACCATGATGCCTGGTTAATGTTTTGTATTTTCCGTAGAGATGAGATTTTACCATGTTGCCCAGGCTGGTCTTGAACTCCTGTTCTCAGGTGATCCATCTGCCTCGGCCTCCCAAAGTGCTTGGGATTACAGGCATGAGTCACTATGCCTGGCCAAGCATTTGTTGACTAGTAAGTCTATGTTTGAAGGTTGGAGAGCAGTGGCCAATTTTCTGGAGGCATGTAGTTAGGTTCCCTGAGACTGGTGTAGAAATGGGTGGTAGTTCAAGAAGTTGAGGACATCTAATTCTATCAGAATGCAGACCCTGGAGGAGGCAGATGAGTGGCTACATGGGCAAACATGAATACTAGAAACTGAAAGGCTTTGAAAGAATCATGTAAACCTGGAGACTTTTCTGGACTATGTAAGCCCTAGCATTTCATTTTTGATTATGATCATTTCTTGTAAGTTATCTCTGATATCTGATTGATCTTGTTCTTCTTGCCAACCTTGGCTAGTTGGAACTTGAATTGAATTTGATTTAGAAAATAAAGAAATATGACATTTCTTGCACCCTGGGTGTTGTGGAACAACTGGTACCAGTTATAAACGAACAGGTTGATAATTCCTGTGGATGCTGTATAGGTGTATGAATAATGCATAGAATTCAATTGTGGAAAGCTATACTTCACTCTGCTAGGTGGCTTAAGTGTCTCACAGGCTACACAAACACTGCCACCTTTGCTTTGTGGATGAGCTCAGGATATGTTAAATTTCATGTATGCTTCTGTCACTTTACTTTCAAATTCTGTCACTTTACTTCCAAATTTCCACTCCATTTAGTATGTGCTGTGGATTGCAAACACATTTTAACATCAGTTCAAGAAAAGTAGAGTTAGTAAAATATATTGGTTGAGGCTGCATCAAAACAAAGATTGCACAATGCTCACTAAATCAGACAGAAATAACTTTTAAGATTATTTGTATCCTATTACCGTCTTAGCTTGCCTAATTAGGCATCAACTGTACTTAGAAAATATCATGTGCCAAAAATATTAGAAAAATGTGTGTCTGAAGTGTTAAATAGGGGATTAGATATTCTGAGATTCAAATATCTTTCTCTTTTAAGCAGACGATATCCGTGAGAAAGACTAGCTATGGTATTGGAAGAGAAGAGAAAAGGTCTCAGGGCTAAGTAGAAGAAATAGTGGGAAGTCAGTGGTTTTAGGGTATAGGTACTGTGATTTCATATGAAATAAAAATAAGCAAGGAGAGAAAGCAGATGCAGTGGTTCACATTCTTTTAACCAGAATAGAGAAGTAAATAAGAACAGAGTTTGTCCACATGGAACAGAGGGCATAGCTGGATGTGGCTTAGTTCTGCTGACTTAGAAATGGTTCTCCTACTTTATAGTAATGGATTTTATAATTGAGGGGGAAAAACTACAAAAAGACAATCAAAGGTAAGGCCAGGCATGGAGGCTTACGCCTGTAATCCCAGCACTTTGTGTGGCCGAGGTAGATGGATTGCCAGAGCTCGGGAGTTTGAGACCAGCCTGGGCAACATGATGGAACCCCGTCTTTACTAAAAATACAAAAAATTAGCTGAGCGCAGTGTTGCATGCTTGTGGTCCCAGCTACTTGGGAGGTGGGAAGATTGCATGAGCCTGGGAGGCGGAGGTTACAGTGAGCCAAGATTGCGCTGCTGTACTCCAGGCAGGGTGGAAAAAAAAAAAAAGGACAGTCAAAAGTGCTTAGAAATGATGTTGCATATAGCCTAGCTAGGTCCATCTTGGAAAAAGATCTAGAGAGAAGAGTTGACTGGGTTTGTGGCCTAGATGAAGAATGAAGTCATGAAGGGAAGGGATTTTGAGTTGTATATTAAAGGATTAACTTTTGCTCAACACACTTAGGAGGACTGCTGAGAATTGTGACCTGCAGTGTCTTCCTCTGATTCTTGTGGCATCAGAGCAGGTAATAAATCACGTAGCTGTATATTCACATTCACTCTTCTGCCTTGGCCCAGAAGGAACAACGGCTGTATAAGAGCCAGAAGCTCCCTCTTTTGGTTGTCTGTGGAAGTTTTCTATGTTCCAAGCAATCTAGACAGGCTGTTACTTATTATTACCATCACCCTAGAGGCAGGACATGTTAAAACAGGCAATGAACAACTTGTGTTGATTTCCAATGTGGTATGATGCCACCTTCTCACTAAGACAAGGACTTAATCTTTGTATCCTAATAGCACCTTGTACAGTACCAGACATATATTGTGCATTCAGTAACTTGAAGTGAATGAATATAGAACTGAATGAACAAATGAAATATCTGGGAGCAAAATGGGATCTGGCTGGGCGTGGTTGCTCACACCTGTAATCTCAACACCTTGGGAGGCCGAGGTTGGGGGATTGCTTGAGGCCAGGAGTTTGAGCGCAGCCTGGATAACATATTGAGACTCTGTCTATATACAAATTTAAAAATTAGTCGTTGTGTGTGGTGGTACATACTTATAGTCCCACCTACTCAGGAGGCTGAGTTGGGAGGATTGCTTGTGCCCAGGAGTTTGAGGCTGCATTGAACTATAATCATACCACTGCACTCCAGCCTGGGTAACAGAGAGAGACTCTGTCTCTCTAAAAATATGTAAATAAATTAAAAGAAAAATGGGATCTATTTTTTATGTGCTTCTAGTGGTAGTGTTACAAATACTTCTCTATATCTAGATGTAAATTTGACATTGAAAAAAAAATATATTTTTTGAGATAGGTTCTTGCTCTGTGACCCAGGCTGAAGTGCAGTGACATGATCATGGCTCACTATAACCTCCAGTTCCTGGACTCATGAGATCCTCCCACCTGGGCCTTCCAAGTAGCTGGGATTACAGGTGTGCTCCACCATGCCTGACTAAATGTTTTAATCCATTATTTGTAGAGATGGGGTCTCACTATGTTGTCCAGGCTGGTCTTTCCTTGGCCTCCCAAAGTGCTGAGATTACAGGCATGAATCACCATACCTGGCCCGAAAGATAAATTTTTAAGGTAAAATTATAAAATCAACTTTGTTGACTTAGAATAACCTTTACATAAGTATTCTGTGAGGCTGATTTTTTTTGTCCCTTGAATAAAATTTTTAGATAGATCCCATAGCCTATTTGCTCACTCATTAATAAAGTCTTCTGGCCTCTTTAGCCTTCAAAAAAGACTGTTCAGTTTAGCCTCACTGGTCCAGTGTTATAAACAAATCTCCTCTTTGCAGTCTAGCAATGGGGAAGGTGAAAATGGCTAATTACACTACATTTCTCCACCTGCTCTCCGTGACCTCCTCTTCCAGCCTGGTAGCTACGCTTTCAGCCGGTATTGGAAGCTGGGGGTGAGATGAAGGACAGGAAATGTCTTATTGGCAATGCTGTGAACTGTTATTGATACTTGCTAGGTTCAGAGGGTGATAAAAGCTGACTGTCTTTCAGGGCAATATTTTTGGGTTCTTTGGAGACTTCCCCTAAGCGGAAGTTCTCCCACAGTTCTGTTGAGGTGAGTGAATATACCTGCTCTGACTGGTTGATTAGGGTTTGCTTAGGGTTCCTTTCCCTGGAAATCTGGTTGTTCATCTTCAGCCTCTTTTTATGGGGGGCCCCACACCTTCCAGGGTGACCTTTTGATCGGGATCTAAGATAACCTCATACTAGCCTCCTCCCTCCCTGCCACATTCCTCCCCATATCTGATCCACATAAAATATTCATCTTTCATCCATCATCGGTGGGAGTTTAATTACTTTGCAAATATAGTACTCTTGTCATTAACTTCTTGGCAAAAGCAACTTCAACCATAGCCACTTCTCAGATGTGAGTCAGGCCTAACTAAGTCCACTGTGCTCCAAGCTCCAAGGAATCTCTATAACCTTCAGTGAGTGGTTTCCATGAAGACTGTGTCTCTAGGCTTGAAGTGAAGACCAAGCCTCCTGCCCATGCCTTATGGAGAATGTAGGAGGTAGAGCTTATGCAGCTGTACCAGAGACATTTTCTTTCTAAACTCCTGCCTCATTTTAACCTGTAGCTTTGGTGTGAGGGTGTTCAAGGGTCACAAACATTTCCTTTGCTAGTCCTGCCTGGTGGTCTAACTCACTCATTTTGAGATATGAGAGTAGTTTTCTCCTAAAATGGGGCTGCAAATGAAAATGAGCCTGAAGTTCCATATGTTCACTCTGATACATAGATATGAGAAAAAAAAGACTTCAAAGATAAAATGTACAAATAAATTGTGAATATTTTAATCTCCAAAGTAAGAGACAGATTATTATTTTAAAAAATATTTCTGCATGTAGTCAAAGATAATAATTTAGCCAGAAATCAGTTCTTCAGTCTCCTTGGCTTGGGATGGAAGTGCTCTTTTCGTTTATGCAAGATTCAGTCAGTCTCTTTTACTTCTCTTTTATTCTGCATTTTCTCTTTTTCTGGATCTATTTTAGTGACTTTTGGATTATTTATTTTTAATAAGTAATTTCTGTTATCTAAGTAAATTTGGGGATCAAGTCTCTGATTCACGTTTACTTTTTTTCACTGACAAAATTTTCTTTTTAGAGTCTCTGAGAAAGGCTGACATGAATTCATAGCTCAAAACTTCTTTGAGTTCAGGACCCACATTTTGTAGTGTTAATGGAGAATTCTGAACTTAAGTAGGAAACTTCTATCTTGACATAGCTTTTATAGTTGGGGGAAAAACTTCTAATACTCTTAAGGGACAGAAACTTTAAAACTTCTCATTCGAAACAAGTGTGTGATTTATGGATTTGGGTTAATTTGATTACATATTTGTACATGAGAGGAATAGGTTTTTTGATGGATATTTAATTGGATTAATTAATTTAAAGAGTATTTGTTGAATGTCTAGTGTATGCTAGGCATTGTGGTGGGGGCCGTGGGCACAATGATCAGGCCACAGTCCGTCTACTATTCTGGTATATTTATTTATGTGGCTTTACAACTTTAGTTGGAAACAAGACACTTTTCCCTTCAAGTTTAACATTCTTGGGGGCATGTATTTGAAAGGAATATGAAAATAATATGCATGTTTTCCCTAAGTGAGGAAGTTGAAACAGGGGGATAGAGACTGAGGTTTTAGAATTTCACCCATACCCACCCCTGGCTTGCAAGGTCACCTTACACAGGCTTTATTTTTGCAAAGCTCCTTCTCCCTTGACAGCTCAGTACTATGGAGATCATAATTGTTTGCACAGTGTTTTGAAATCTTTAGAAGCAAGCTGCTGTATGTGTGAAATGTTATTCAAAAGACAAAAGATTTGAGACTAGTGTTGGCTTTTCTTTTCCTAAGGCAAGTACCTGTTATTTTTCTCAGTGAGCGCAACCAGACAATGGAACCCGTCAAATATTTATGATACAAATTTCTTGTGTTGTGATTTGGATCCTGAGAGAGGATTTTTGATTATCTATAATTATACTTTTAGCAGGTGGCCTGATTTTTTTCTTTGCATTTTATAATTGTCTGAGAAGTACTACTTAAAAAAGAAACTTTAGAGTCAGAGAAATGCTATGTTCACTGAATTTGAAACTCTAGAATGATGATGAACATATTTTGGCATTTGTCTTACGCTTTCTCATCAAGATCTTAGAGTCATTCTTGCCATTCTTATTGTTACATATTCACCAGATGTATAGGTGCCTGGCCCATGTCAAACTATGTCATTTGAATCTGCCAAGTTACACGGCTGTCTTCCTGGGGATCAATGTCATCTACCTCTGCTTAACAAAACTGCTCATCCTCTTTTTTTTGTCCTCATGCTATCTTGGAAGCAGACTGGATGAACCTGATAGGATTTATTCTTAATGAAGTCTTTCTGGTTATTACCTAGTATCTTGCTTTCTTTAAAGAGCTGAAAATGTGATTTTTTTGATGAATTGATAAAAGAGAAGATTCTCCTAACCAAGTCATGCCTTTTACTAGTCTTAGATGGTCCTCTCTCTGATGTTGATTTTGCGTGTCTCACAGTAGAGGGAGTGTGGTCACTAATAGAACCACGAAGCACATGTCCTTAAGAGTTTTCAGTTGCCTAATTTCTAGTACCATGTCCTCTGCAAAATAACCACAGAATAATTGCACCATTTTCAATAAGTGAGGCCACTTAAGATGGGGTCCACCTGCTTCATGAAATGAACAACAAAACATAACACACACACATACAGGCAAGGTAAGTGTGTGTGTATGTGTGTGTGTGTGTGTGTGTGTGTGTGTGTGTGTGTGTGTGGTGTGTAATGGACATTTTAACAATTAACTTAGCAAAATCTATCTCTTATGGGTTGACTTCAGAATGTATTTTGTAACTTTATATGTTATACTCTTGGATTAATTATAACTCTGTACCAGTGACCTTGGCAGCCAAATACTTTGCTACTGTTAAAAATGGGATCATAAGCTTAGGATCTGTACTGTTGTGAACAAGTTGTCTAGGCTAACCAACTGAAAGCTGGTTAATTTTTTCAACCAGAGTTGGAAGTATCTTTGAGCCACAGGTTACAAATCATTAATAATAGAGAGGCCAGTCAATTGATGTAAATGAGCGTAATCAATGTCATGAGTGTAGGGTAAAATAACTCATGTAAACAGTGCAAAACACAAGGCCTCAAGCAAGAATATTTTTCTAATTTTGAGTAGAGACATGGGTTCAGAGAAATATTTTTAGTGAGATAAAACAATAGTGAAAATGTGAGATAACACTTCAACTGTGACCTAAGAAATTCCAGTTTTGCAAATAAAAGGAGGATGTGTCAGGAACATATTTTTGTCCCTTTCCTGGCAAGTGCAACCTGGGCAGCATGGCTTGGGTGGGTGCTGGCCTGCGTTTGTAAGCCCGGGTCTCTGGTTACCTGGTCTGGTAATGCTGGGAGTTGCCACGCAGAGGGTCATGTCTGGTGTTTTGCGGGTACTTTCCTGCCAGGGGTCCTCTTTCTTTCCCATGTACCTTCATCTGCCATTCCTTCTCTCTCATATTTATACAGCGCCAGTGGGGAGGGAGCATTGACATTCTGAGTGCTTTGAGATTCACTTGTCCTAATTCATTTGGCTGGGTTTTCACGCTCTAAGTTCTAAGGAGAGCTATCCAGTAGCTTTTATCTTTATCATGTATGTCATCTGCTCCAGACAATCATATCAACAAATGGCTGTTCTGCGTCAGAAGGATTTGAACGACATTCTTCGGAAAAAGAGTGACTAGCCTGCCTCCTCTTGCCCACTGCATTGGAAAATCCAGGAAGCACTGTCTGCTCACAGCCCTTTCTCAGAAAAATGGCCCATGGTAGTTATTTCTCTAGAAATTGGCTCTGTTTCGTGCTGAATGGCCTTGTCTTCTAATCCCAGCTGACTCAGGTGGAGAGGGAGTATTCTAGCCCCTGGCATCTATTACCGTCCATATATTGGTGCTTCTCAAAGCTGTATTTCTGGGTATACTGTGCTGATGAGCTCCAACTCCAGATTGCCAACTTGTTCTCCGTATCTGTGTCTGTATATATCAGCTACCTGCTAGACTTCTTCACATGGGCGTCTCACAAGCATCTTAAATTCAATATATTCAAACTTGAACTCATCATCTTCCTCATTAAACCTGCTCTTTCTTCTTGATTCTCAGTCTTTATAAATGGCACAACCAATCACCAGTAACCTGTGGCCAAATAGCAGAGCAACTGACCACATTTTTCTCTCTCCTCTCTATACTCAATGAATTGCCAAGTGTTACTGATACTAGTGCCTAACAAGCTTTCACAAGTACCTACTTTTTCCTTCTAGTGGTTCTACCCTACTCGGCATCCCCACCCACCTACCCACCATCTTTTGAATTTCCTACCTGGCAACTCTGTTTTCACTTATTCTTCTTTAGTCTTCCTCTTCTCTCATCATCCTCACAACAACCTGTGAGAATGATCTTTATTAAAGGTAAATGTGGCTGGGTGTGGTGGCTCATGCCTGTAATCCCAGCACTTTGGGAGGCCGAGGTGAGTGGATCATCTGAGGTCAGGAGTTCAAGACCAGCCTGGGCAACATGGGGAAACCCCGTCTCTACTAAAAATACAAAAATTACCTGAGTGTGGTGGCGAGCACCTGTCATCCCAGCTACTTGTGAGGCCGAGGCAGGAGAACCTAGGAGGCGGAGGTGGCATTGAGCTGAGATCATGCCATTGCATTCCAGCCTAAGCGACAGAGTGAGACTCCATCTCAAAAAAAAAAAAAAATTAGAAGAGAATCATGTCCTAATCAGACTGTTATATGTATTATCTTATTCTTCCCATATTTGCCCACCTCCCTAGCCCCACCCTGTAAGCTCTGTGAGGGCAGCAGTCTTGTTTATCCTATTCAGTATTCTGATTCTAAGTACATGAACTAATGACTAGTCCATAGTAGGTGTTCAATTAATATTTGTTGAAATTATTGATTAAAAGCCCACATTATATAGGTTGGATTTACAGAAAATCAAGGCACATATAGTGACTTGAAACATGTATGGGTGTTCTGAATCTGACCTGATTAAACCTATTTTTTTAATGCAAATTTATAAATAAACAGCTAGAAGCTTATAGACTCTTGTCTTTGTTGGGATGACAAAATTCTCTGGGTTCCCAGAGCTGCTGCTAGACCTGAACAATGACAAATTTTGGTTCCAGTTCTTGGTGAGGCCCCTCCTTTCTCTTAACGTTGGACATTTGGCCTCAGAGTGACTCTTTGGCAGTTGAGATGTTTTCCTGTGTCTCCTCATCTTCACCTATCCTTATACTATGCCTACAAAATATTTATTTATTTTCACATAAAGAGCCTACATAAAGAGGCCTGTGATGAGACCCTGCATCCAATACACAGCCTCCCCACAGTGAGACCCTGCACCCAACACAGTCTATTTATTATCTTATACCTCCTTTTTATTTTTAGTATTTGGCAAGCCTATTTTCTTCCAGAGTTTAAGTTCAATTTATAGGGCTTTAAGAAAAGCACAGCTGAACTTTTAGTAATTTCACATCAGGAAAAATGAGGTGGGAAAAAAAAGGAGCTCTTTATTTTTCTATCTCAAAAGAGTCTAAGTAAATATCCTTACATTTACATTTGTTTTCTTTTACTGTCATTTAAATATATCAATTTTTACACTGTCTGATGTGGTAAAGGACTAAATTTTCAATGACTAAAATCTCAATGTCTTCGTATCTCTATCTCCAGGTATCTGCCATCAGTGTTCAACAATAGACTACATTTCTTAAGTTATTTCAAACTTATAGTTTTATTTAAAAAATACATTATTCTAGGACTAGCCTCTCCCCACCCTACCTTTGTGGTTTGTTCAATGTTTTGACAAATCTTTATTCTTTGCTTGGCTCCGTTGTATCTTCAGCTGGTCCTTGATGTTACTGTGGATGAGATTGATTTTCCTCACCACCACCTTTATGTGCTTCAGATAAAGTCCTTCTTCCCCATTTTTTCAGTTTGGAGATCAATACTCCTCTACTCAGTAGCTTTCTCTTCCTCTAATCTGCCTGTTTTTGAATCAGGAATGTTCTTAGGAGCTGTGTGTGTGTGTGTGTGTCGATGCATGCTGGTGTTGTGACTGATGGAAAAATGCCAACAACTATCACATTCTCTTAATTGCAAAGTATATAAAAATTCACCTGCTTTATCTTGTCTGCACAAAATAGACATGCAGGATGTTCCCAGACTGATAAATGGGCTCCCCGATCTCTCAAGCTTTCCAACCTGCTAATGACTCCCACCTGCACAGAGTGAAGATGCTGCCAGCTACAAGAAGCTTACCTACTACTTTGCAGGGATGCTTATGTTCTCTGGGCCCCTCTTAGCTGTTCTAGAGACCGAGACTATATGCCTGCCTGATTACCAGGTGCAGGTATCCAGTGTAAACAATCTCAGACTCTTCCTGGATGTTGACTACAAAGGTAAATTCTCCAGGTTACCTGTTCCCCAGCAGGACCAGAGCTTCAGACCAGCCTGTGATCTATTTCTGCAAGCCAGTTTGATTTTTCTCTTTTATGTTCTACCTACAAAGTCAATAAAAAAGCAAAATATTTTACCAGAGGAAATATTATAGGCTGGCAGGAGTTAGCCCCCGAGAAAGCTCAAGGCATTATTCTCTGGAACTTTTATTTTCTGGATGCCCTTTCCACAGAATATCTTTATTGTTTTCAACTAGTTCTGTAGCATCCACTGCTGGTAACAGAGGTAATCCCTAGAGACTTCTAGAAATAAAAAAGCAGAAATTGTTGGCAAAAGACAACCATGGGACAGAATGAAATTTCAGCCATCATATTTTTCACAACATAATGTGGCGTGATTAAAAGAAAAACTACAATGTATGTAAAAAGCCTAGCCTGGTGCCTACCTGCCACACAGTAGATCCTCTAGCCACAATGGTTTTTATTATTATTATTGACCACCCCCAATACCAGCAATCAGTTGTAATGAGAAATCACAAGTGGCAGAGGCAATGACAATTATTGTTTCTGTTCCTGCAGAAGGCTACCTCAGGCTTGCATGGTTAAATATGTGCTTTCTATACTCATGCTGCAATTATGGTAGGTGATATGTAAGTAGCTACAAAACCCTTTCATCACTTTGCTGGAATGAAAACCCAGTAGTGGTTCACATGGAGCCACTATAGACCAGGAATGCTGGTGATTAATGTTCAGGCTTATTTTCTAGAAAGAGAAATTGATATTCTGTTACCTTAAGATCTATGGTGTGCACCGAGTCTTGTGGATTTTTGTTTTCCTCTTTGGCTGCCTAAAATATTTCCACCCTTACTAACAGTATGATGTTAGGCTAGTTACCTTGTCTGCACTGGAAGTAGCCTGGTGGAACTATAATCGGGTACACTGCCTTGCACTAGCCAAGAGGTGGGATTTGACCCAAGTTAGACCGACTGGTTGTTCCCTCCCTGGAATATAAATCTTGGGTAGAGGGACAAAGAGATAGAATGTGATTGCAATCCACGTGTCCCATTGGCAGACAGGTCTTGGCTGAAGATCATTCCTAATGCCTACTTCTCTATATCTGGATCCAGCAGCTGAGTTCTGCTTGTTTCTAAGTCTGATTCTCCAATCTTTCCATCAGTTCTGTGGTCACCTTCTAATAAAGGTATTTCACTTAGGCTGAGCAGCCAGTTTCTGTTGCCTACAATCAAAACAACAAGTCTAGTTGTTATAAAAGCCTGTCCAATAGTGACAGGCCTGACACATGGGCTACACACTGCTGTCTTCCTGGACTTAGTAAGAACAGGAGAGTCAGAGAAAATGACACACTTCCTCAAAGACTCCAGCTCCCAGAAGTGAGAAAGGTAAAGGGAAATTCCTCTTTTAACCAAGGCTAATCTCCCTTACTGGGTTATAAACCCTTTTAATTATTCATTTGGCTCTTCCACTGAGGGAGAATAGCTTGCACATAGTAGGTGCTCTGTTAGTGCTAACTGCATTAACTGAAAGCCTCTAGGCCTCAAGGAATTCTCCCACCTCAGCTCCTGAGTAGCTGGGATCATAGGCATGTACCACCATGCTCAGTTAATTTTTAAAGTTTTTGTAGAGACAGGGTGTTGCTATGTTGCCCGGACTGGTCTTAAATTCCTGGGCATAAGTGATCCTCCCACCTCAGCCTCCCAAAGTGTTGGGATTGCAGGCGTGAGCCAGTGCACCAGATTCCAGTTCTGACTCTGGCACTGTTAACGCGAACTTTGCTTCACCCTGGCCTCACTTCCTTCTTCCTAAGATTAGAATTGTAATGTCTGCCTTGCCTACTTGTTAAAGTTGTTAGGAGGTAAACCTGAACTCTTCTTTTCAGCACTTGTCACCCTTGTAATCAAATCATAAACTTTGTATTTAGCTGTTTTTATAATTAGCATGATGTGTGGGAAGGGCTTCTGCACCCCCTAAAGCAGGGAGAGAGCAGCTGGAACAGGAAGATGTGGGGTCAACCTTAGACTCTGCCCAAGGCCTTCTCACTGTGGCCAAGCCCTTTGCTCCTTGGCCCTGGGTTTCCTGATTTATAAAGAGAGGAGTTTGGATTATATAATTTTGAGGTTGCTTCCACTTGTACCTTTCTGTAATTCTATGGATGGAGAATTAGAATTGTTTGGTGTGGGGCAGCTGACCTCACTTAGCAAGTCCAATCAGCTCCTACTCTTCAGCACCTTAGTCCAGACTCCGTCATCTCTTGGTAATAGTCTCCTGTCTCATAGATTGCACATTTGCTTCCTCTGATGTGCCAGAGTTACAGTTTTTTTTTTTTTTTAAAGAAAAACCAAATACTTTTGCTCAGTATAAAGTTTACTCGTGACACATCCACACTGTCCCTGGCTCTCTGCGATGCTGCCATGTTGGCTTTCTGTGTTGCAGAAGTATGACTTCCTTTTCCTGTGTTCAGGGCCTTATGCAGAGTTTCCTGTTCTCTGTCCAGTTAATTCGTACTCATCTCTCAAGGCTTACCCTGAAAATCACCCTCTCAGAAATGCCTTCCATGATTTCCTCGGTCAGGTCAGACTCCTGTTAGGTGTGCTGATAGCCTCCTGCCCGCTTCTTTTTCAGCACTTGTTACCCTTGTCATCAAATAATAAACTTTATAATTTGCTGCTCAAAGAACACTTCGTGTAATGGACTGAGTATCTGTTTTCTCCAAAATTTGTATGTTAAAATCCTAAGCTCCAGTGTGAGAATATTAGGAGGTGGGGCCTTTGGGAGATAATTAGGTTATGAGGGTGGAACCTCTATGAATGGGTTAGTGCATTTATAAAAAGAATTCCAGAGAGTTCTCTCACCTTTCCACCATGTGAGAATAGGGCCAGAAGACAGCAGTCTGTAATCCAGAAGGGGGTCCTTGCAAGATCATGACCCAGGTGGTACCCTGATCTCAGACTTCCAGCCTTCAGAACAGTGAGAATAAATTTCTGTCATTTATAGGCCACCCATCTATGGCACTTTGTCATAGCAAACTGAATGGACTAAGGTACCTATGGTGGTTTGAATGCTTGTCCTTTCCTAAGCTCATATTGAAATTTAGTTGCTATTGTAACAGTATTAACAGGTGGGACCTTTAAGAGGTGATTAAGTGGTCAGGCGCGGTGGCTCATGCCTGTAATCCCAGCACTTTGGGAGGCCAAGGCAGGTGGATCACGAGGTCAGGAGATCGAGACCATCCTGACCATCATGGTGAAACTCTGTCTCTACTAAAAATACAAAAATTAGCCGGGCATGTTGGTGCATGCCTGTAATCCCAGCTACTCAGGAGGCTGAGGCAGGAGAATTGTTTGAAACAGGGAGTTGGAGGTTGCAGTGGGCCGAGATCGTGCCACTGCACTCCAACCTGGCGACAGAGGGAGACTCTGTCTCAAAAAAAAAAAAGAGGTGATGAAGTTATGAGGGCTCCACTCTCATGGGTGGGGTTGGTGCCATTATAAAAGGGCAAGTTTGGCCGAGTGCAGTGGCTCACTCCTGTAATCCCAGTACTTTAGGAGGCCAAGGCAGGTGGATCACCTGAAGTCAGGAGTTCAACACCAGCCTAGTCAGCATGGTGAAACCCCATCTCTGCTAAAAATACAAAAATTAACTGGGCATGGTGGCACACACCTGTAGTCCCAGCTACTCAATAGTCCAAAGCAGGATAATTGCTTGAACCTGGGAGGTGGAGGTTGCAGTGAGCTGAGATTGTGCCACTGCATTCCAGACTGGGTGACAGAGCGAGAGTCCATCTCAAAAATAAAATAAAAAATGAACAAACAAAATAAAAGGGCAAGTTCAGCTCTTCCTTCCTTTTTCTTGTCCTCTCACCTTCTGCCATGGATGATGCAACAAGAAGGCCCTTATCAGATGCTGGTCTGTTAATATTAAACGTCAGCCTCCAGAACTGTGAAACAATACATTTCTGTACATTATAAATGACATAGTCTCAGGTATTCTGTTATAGCAGCATGAAATGGACTCAGATAACATCCCATTAGGTGGTAAGTTCCATGAAGATGGAGTGCATACCTGTTTGTTCACTTTTGTGTGCTATCCCCTAGCAGAGTGTTGGCACATTAATAATTACTGGTTGAATTAGAGACTTTCCCAGTTACTTGGCTATTCTGGGAGAGGTGAGATGCATGGAACTGAAATCCAAAGAATCAAAGGTGTTATATCAGGAGTTAGTTGAAATCTACAATGTAAAGAATGAGTCACTCTTTCTAGTGATACTTTCTCAAGTCCTACCTCTACTGTAATCCTCTCATTTTTTATGTGAGAATTAATAAATTTGGGCTGTCTTAATTTTAATCTACCATGTCAAACAGGGTGTGTCTTAGTTATTTATTTTTATATAGCCAATCCAACCCTTAGCGTCTTAAAATTACAGCCATTTGTTTGCTTGCAGTTCAGGGAATTGTTAACTTGGGCAGGATTCGTGTGGGTTGGCTCATTTCTGCTCCACTTGGAGTTGGCTGGGCTCACTCATGCTTTTACAGTTAGTTGATATGTTGGCTGGCACCTCATTCACGTGTTGAGTATCTCAGCTGGGAGGTCTGGAATAGATAGGGTGGCAGGGCCACTCTTTTCCAGTGATGTCGCTCTCCAGGAAGGCTCTCAGTCTTAAGGTGGCTAGCTGGGCTTGTTCACAAGATATTAGTATCCCAGAGGGTGGGAACAGAAGCTGCAGGTGCTCTTGAAGCTGATGCTTGCAAGTCACCCAAGTAGTCACTTCTGCCTCATTCTACTGGTCAAGGCATACCAAAAGGCCAACTCGGATGCAAGCAGATGGAAAATAGATTCCATGCAAAGAATATGTGGTTTTATTTAATCTATCAAAGGAGAGCATTTTAGAAGACACTGGGGTAAAAGCAGAAGTTAATATTCATTCATATGATCAACCTCACATTTTGAATGTAAAGAGTAGAAAATTTTGATAGAAAATTACTTCTTCACGTCTACCATTAAATAAACAGGGAACAAATGCTTAAGGAATATTAATGTAAAATGATACCATATTGTTATATTGCTGGGGTTCCCATATGTCTTGATTGGGCTTAGTACAAAGGGCTAGTATAATTTCTTGGACATGGATACATCCCTTTGTTCAGGGGAGTATCCAAGGGAGGAGATTTTTATGTCAGATGATTTTAAATCCCATAAATAGAGCTCAAAATACAATACATAAATGGTGAAGGTTTTTCTTGGCACGGGGTGGATGTTAAGGATCTTTGAGGCAGATTAAGAGTTTATTCATATTTTCTTTAAGTCAACAGGTATAGCATCATCCAGTTACTCAACTGTTATTATTTAGCTCCATTAACAGTTGTTTTCTGAAGTGGAGCAGTACTTCTGATTTAGGACCAGTCAACTTTCTTAAGAAACAGATATGTCCTGGAGCCTTGTCAAGCCTGTACTCTTACCAAGTGCTATTTGCCAATTAATATTCCTTAAGCCGGTATGTTTCTTTTCTAATAAATGTTCTGGCATATACAATACTATTGTGGTAGGAAGCCTTTACACTGAAATTAATCTTTGTGACAATATGCTTAGTTGCACATTTAACTTTTAAAAACAAAATTCACTATCAGATGTCAGAGTTTATACAAAGAGATGTGATTTTAAAACTCCTTTTGTCTACTGGAAGTTCATGTTTTCTATATAATTATTTTTCTATTTTAATTAACTGTAGAAATTACGGTTTTATCATTAATGGCTAATATGCATTGAGTGGCAGGTACTTTGCTAAGCATTTTACTCACCTGATTGAATTGAATCCTCTCAATAAGTAATTTATCCCAAGCTTGTCCAACCTGCTGCCCATGGGCCACATGCAGCCCAGGATGGTTTTGAATGTGGCCCAACACAAATTTGTACATCTTAAAACATTATAAGTATTTTTCAATTTTTTTTTGTTCGTTAGTTATTGTTAGTGTATTTTATGTGTAGTCCAAGACAATTCTTCTTCCAATGTGGCCCCGGGAAGCCAAAAGATTGGACACTCTTGATTTAACCTATTAGGTATGGATTATTCTCCTATTTTAGAAGAGGAAACTGAGGCTTAGGGTAATCAACTTTCCCTAAGTCATCTAGCTAGCACAATATGTTTTCTATTGCCTTTATTTCAATGGGTAAAATTTGAAGATAAAGTTCAGCTATTTTTCAAAGATATGTTTTGTTTCTTTGACAGAAATGAATTAGCACATGTTCATTTGTGTGGCCTTAATGCCCATAAGATAGTGTTCCAAGGTTGGACACCTGGATATTCAGAGAACACAGTGATCCTTGAAGAGCAGTTTGAACTGTGTGGGTCCACTTACACTCAGATGTTTTCAGTACAGTTGGCCCTCTAGGATGGAGGGTTTTCATCCATGAATAAATGGAGATTGAAAATGGAGTGTTCTCAGGATGCAAAGCCCATATGGAGGGCTGACTTTTCATATCCGTGGGTTCTTAGGGCCACCTGCAGGACTTGAGTATGCATGAATTATGGTATCTGCCGGTGGTCCTAGAAACAATCCCCAAAGACATTGAGGGACAACTGTATACTAAAGGAGTCCTCAACCCTGGGGCCGTGGACTGGTCCTGGTCTGTGGCCTGTTAGGAAGTAGGCTGGACAGCAGGAGGTGAGCGGCAGGAGAGCGAGCATTACTGCCTGAGCTCTGCCTCCTGTCAGGTCAGCAGTGGCATTAGATCCTCACAGGAGTGTGAACCTTATTGTGAACTGCGCGTGCAAGGGATCTAGGTTGCACTCTCCTGATGAGAATCTAACTAATGCCTGATGATCCAAGGTGGAACAGTTTCATCCTAAAACCATCCCCTAATCCCTGCCATCTGTGGAAGAATTGTCTTTCCCGAAACTGGTTTTGGTCCCTGGTGCCAAAAAGGTTGGGGACCACTGGTAGACTAAATTCATGATGAATTTGAACTTAAGTTGAAAACAAAGTTACAAATCAAGGGCTGGCAAGCTTTTTCTGTAATAGGGCCAGATAGTAAACATTTTCAGTTTTGCAGGCAATATGATTTGTCACAACTACTCAACCTTGCCCTGTTGTGGAAAAAAAAGCTATAATAATATGTAAATAAATGGATATGGCTTTGTTTCAGTAAAACTTTATAAGACCAGATGGTGGGATAAACTTGACCCATAAGTTATAGTGTGCCAAAGTCTATTATAGGCCACTTTGTGTCCATTTAGTTACCATTAATGTTATTCCACTAAACAAAGTCCTTAGAATAAGTTTTTCGTAAGATACAGAGGTCTTTAGCATAAGAAGGTCTGGAATACAGGAAAATCTGCTCCTATTCACATAAACTGACACGGAATAGCTTGTTGACTTTAATCATCTGCATAATGGCTTCCTTAGTCTAATTTTTTAGCTGCTAATTGATTTAGAATATCTATTGTAGAAGTCAAATTTACATGACCCTGCCACTATCACGACTGAGGGTACTTAACTGCCCTGCAGTCTGGATTGAAAGAAAGCCCCACCTTGTACCCTGACAAACCAACAATAACAGGTTTGTTTTCTCTAGTTACTTCCCAAGTGCAAGAAACCTTGAGCATTTCCTATAAGTTGCTGACTGACTGCTTAACAAAACAACTGTATCTCTGATTTTTGCAAAACTGATGCCTGATGACACATTGTATCATATGCAGATATACACTGTGAGAAAACTGCTGTTTTTTTCCCACCATGAACTCAGATTGAGTATAAACTCAGTAACCTTGGCAGTTAAAAAAGTAAATTTACTCATTGTGTTTTTATCTGATGAGTAAGTTCTCCTGAAGTTTGACTCCTTTTCAACTTTTTTGCAAGCAAGCTCCTGCTTTTATTTTCTGTATGCTTCGACTCTGATTGTTCCTTTCACACAGATTAAGGTTTGGAGGCCTGTTTGCTTACAGCCCAATATGAACAGGATGAAAAATTTCCTACCAGAAACATAAATGATTAGTAATTTAGGATTTTGAAGTTTGAGCAAGCTTGAGGAGGCTGGTCATAACCTATTTTGACTAGCAAGGGATACAGCTGTTGGACAAAGGGGCAAGAGAAAGCTTTCCTTTGCCTGACTTTCTTCCACGGTGACAAAAGAGGGAGGATTTGGGGGAAATTAGAAAAAAATCTAAAAAAATTATTGTCACATTAAAATATATAAAATCTTTGTGAAATCTTTATTGCCTGAGTCAGACTTGACATTCTACTTATGCTTCATTCACACAGTGTGGTAGACACAACAAAGGTAATACAATAATCTGACATTCTACTTGCCTAATGGTTTCCACATTCTTGATCATATGTTTCCAAAAGAGTTATGAATACAGAGTAAGGGGTCCTGCCTTTTATATTTCTAAGATTCCATTATTGCATTTCTCTTCTGTCCTAAGAATGAGACCCAAGCCAAAATGAGCCAGAAAAAAAATCCACATATTGGATTTGCTAATGAAAATCCCCCAAATCATAGTTTTCATCATAACGAGATTATAAGAGCTAGTTCCATGACAATAGACAAGGCTATTTGTTTGTATAGTGCCGATTGAATACATGTATTTATCTTTGCTGCTTTCCAAAATGTGATGAGAATGATAATAAAGAAATGACTATATATTTATAAGGGCAAATGATAGGGAAGGAAAAGACAGTAAATGAGCACTGTCAAAATTTTAGAACTGCATTGTCTGATGTAGTACCCACTAACTACATATGGCTGTTTACATTTACATTGATTAAAATTAAATACAATTAAAATCTAGTTATTCTGTTTCATTAGCCCTGTTTCAAGGGCTTCATAACTACCTGTGGCTGGTGGCTACCATATTGGATGGCACAGACGTGGAACATTTCCATCATGGCAGAGAGTTCTATTGGACAGTGCTATTTTAAAGATGGGAAGGAGATAGAGGAACAGGAACTAAATGAAGTTTCAGGTTGCTCTGTTCTGCTGAGTAACTCCTTGGAGGTTTGGGGCCTGTTGAATGGTGGCTCCCAAAACATATGGTCATGCCTTAATCCCTGGAACCTATGAATGTGATTTTTTTGGAAGAAGGGTCTTTGCAGATGCAATTAGGTTAAGGTTCTTATGATGGGGGCATCCTGGACTACTGGGTGAACTCCAAATTCAGTGACAAGAGTCCTTGTAAGAGAAGAGAGGAAGAAGCCCTGTGAACATGGAGGTAGAGAGTGTAGTTACTGAGTTATTTGACCATGAGCTAAGGAATGCTTCCAGCAACCAGAAGCTGGAAGAGCCAAGGAAGGGTTCTCCTCTAGAGCCTTCAGAGAGAGTATGGCCTTGCCAACACCTGAGTTTTTGACTTCTGTACTCCAGAACTGTGAGAGAATACATTTCTGATGTTTTAATTTGTTATGGCAGCCATAGAAAGCTAACAAAGGGGGAAAGCCAAGAAGACAAAATGCTTAATAAATAAGGAGGTTGAACTAGGAAGGCATAGACTGGAAGAAACTAGACATGTTTAAGGGTGGGCGGAAGGTACCTTCTTGTGAGAGTCTGAGAGTAAAACTTTAATCTAAAAGGGACATTTATTAACTAAGCACAGTGGTATGTTACAGACCATAAGAGTATTTCTCAGAGAAGAAGGGTCTTAGATGGGGCAGACACCCCAAGCTGTGGCTACTATTTCCCTCCCCAACTCAGTACCAAGGTCATGGTATTTGTCTTGTCCCTGAAGGTAGAGGGATAATTTGTGTTACCTCAGCCATGGGCTGAGAAACTAACTGGCCTCAGTCCTCTGAGTACTTAGTTCTCTGAGTGTTTCTCTTCTAGAGTTTTAGAGAAAATTTATACGATACCACATCCCTTGTTTGCTCTGCTTCGGTTTCCTCTGTTTACCTAGCCTCTTCTTTCCTGAGAGATTTCTCCCCTCACTCTGTGGTTGAGGTCCACTGCTGAAATATACAGAACAAAAATGAAATCAGACCCATCTCAAGAAGCATCCCTTAGTTTGTAGGGGACACTGAATGTGGCCAGCTGACATTCCTCCCTTCTTCAGGAATCTTGGATTTTCTGACTCTTGATTCTTCTAGAGAAGATGTTTTGGGAAGGATCCAGATTATATGAGGCTTGAGGCTTTTGTAGTTTAAGGAGCACTGTTTAAGAAAAGAAATTCAAATTTATAAATACAAAATTAAGCATGAGTGTCAATACTTACTTAGATCATAAAAAGAAATCACAACAAAATACCAAGTTAAAAAAATGTGATAAATACCCTAGATATATAAGATCAGAAAATTAGCATAGATTTAAAGAATTAATTGCCCATTGATATTATAATAGTTTTAATAATTCTACATCTTGAGGCTGTTCTGGGGTGCTAAATTTTCATGTGCTGTATTATTGAGTATATTCCTCAGTATACTCAATATTAGAAAAATTCCTTTTGGCTGGTAGTCAATGAGAACCCAATCTTCTGTTTATACAGTTGACTCTTGAACAACTCAGGGGTTGGGGCACCGATCCCCTGCACAGTCAAAAATCTGTGCATAATTTTTGACTCCCCAAAACTTAACTACTTATGGCCTACTGTTGACTGGAAGCTATACCAGTAACATAAGCAGTCAATTTAATACAGATATTGTGGTTATATGTATTATATACTATATTCTTACAATAAGTTAAAGAAAATGTTATTAAGAAAATCGCAGAGAAGAGAAAACATATTTACTGTTCATTAAGTGGGAGTGGATCATCATAAAGGTCTTCATCCTTGTCGTCTTCATGCTGAATAGGCTGAAGAGAAGGAGGAAGAGGAGGGGTTGGTCTGATGTCTCACGGGTGGCAGAAGAAAATCCATCTATAAGTGGACCTGTGCAGTTCAAACCCATGTTGTTCAAGGGTCACTGTAATTTTATAAGTCTGATGATTGGATGAATTTTCTTCATATGAACTTTCAGCTTCTTACAGTTCTTACTCTTCCTCCAGCTGCATGCTCCCAACACTGGATGCTGTAGGTCCATTTATACTGTGATACAGCCTCTTGTCTATCTCTTCATGAGCCAGGGCTGGGGGAGTCACATAGTGGTAGTAGGAATATTCTTCCTAGAAGCTATTCTTACTAGACCAGCCAGCAATAACTTAGTTGTATGTAGAAGTGGCTGTGAACCACATAAGTACATCTCATTACATTTAAATGTATTTCCAACTCAACTTTCTCTCTTAGCTGGATCCCAAAATAACTGCAGCCAATTTAACACTCTACTACTGCTATTGGTTGATTAAGACTGCTGTTTCTTTCCACCATGACATATGCATGAAGACGATGTTGAAATAGAAGAAAACAGGGGTCCTAATCAACCAAATGCAGGTAAAATATTTTACTTTTGCAATTTTTACAAAAACATATAATCATTGTGACATTGTGAGGGCACTTTCAAGGATCTTGGAAGGGGCCCATGCAAGTAGGGGGCCTGGAAATTCAGATTCATTAGCCTCACCACAGATCTACTTCTGTTTAACCATTTCTTGAGTCTCTGCATGGTCAGAAATTACAGATCAAATTAATTTATCCACTTCTCTCAAGTGCTAGTGTTAGTCAGGGGATTCTAAGAGCATTGACCTGAGAGACACATTTTTTCATTAGAATCTATTTGTCTAATTGGCAAAAATTATGTTCATACTTTATATTCTAATATTTAAAGTAGACAAGTGACACAGTTATGATTCTAAAGAAACTTAAAGGAAGAGTGAATAACAAAGTGGCTTTAATGAAGAACTCCCCAGATCTTGCACTAGCACTTAGCTCTTTCTCCCCAAACATCTTTGACTTCCATTCTGACATATACTAATTATGCAACATGCTTACTCCAATCATTCTTGACTATATAGTTCTGCTTTTGTCTCAAAGGATGGGGCATAGATGCATTGTTAATTTTCACCCAAGTACCATCAATCAAAAAGGACCCTAACATGCTTTTCTCATAAATGTACACAAAGAAGTGCATTACTGAACAGAAAATACCCATAAAGTTTGCTCTCTTACCTCCTCAGAAGTAATCATTTTGTTGAGCCAAGTAAGCTTTTTGGTACAACCCAGGTTCAGGAGTTCATGATTCTGTGAGTCAATGGTGCTATACAGGTCAACGGTTTCAATCTTACAGGTCCAGTTGTTTAGAGTTATGGAACACCTCACCCACTTTACGGGGTCTCCTGGCTCAAGATTTCAGCCATATCTGGCAGGGGGTACCCAAATAGAAGAATATCTTATCTTCCACTTAAAGGAAGAAGATGTTGTCTGGATCTCTGTGATCACGTTGGGGAGGATAAGAAAGTCAACAGACTTTCCATGTATTCCAAAAGATAACTGAAGTCAGGTGCCAAAAGAGGCAGAGGAAAAACCAGTCTGGGAAGTTTCTGAGAATGAAAGTTCACTAGATTATTCTGCAAGTGTGTGATTTCAGAAAAGTGCTTAACCTTGTGAGGTTCAGTTTCTCTGCTGTATGTGGTGGGTGTTGTGAGGATTCGATAGATACATAAAAGGGAGGTGGTGGGAAGATACTAGTTCAAGTTCATTTTTTTTTTTAATGTTTCCAGTGTTGGTATGAGCAAGAAAGAGAAGCTGAGAGAAAAGTTTGTGTGTAGGGGTGACTGGGGAGGGGAGGGAGGGACCAAATTTAAAGTTCTATGTACATATATTTATGTATATGTATATGTGTATGCAAATATGTAGTTTTCATTAGGTCCCAAATAGCAATGTCAAGAAGAAAAATCATGCAATTTCTGGCTACTTGTAGTCTTTATTCTATGACTTGAAGAATATTGACAGCATCTGGCTGTAAAAGTACCTCTCACTTTCTGGTGTCACCAGGAGGTCTGGGTTCTTTGGACTCAGCATAGCTTTGGGTTCCTGAACATCCCTAGCTGTGCTCTGAAGGTGTTCTTTGCACCTCATGAGCTTGGAGCATCCAGAGGCTGCTGGTTTCTTGATGCTTAAGAGATTTTATTTCAGCCCTAATTTCCCCAAACCAACACAGGTCCTAGGGGAATCTGTATCTCTATTTTAGTTTTTTCCTCACCTTGAAATTATTTTTAACAATTATATTTAATAATATGCTACCTAATATACATCAGTGGCCTGAAATAAGTAAAAAAATATTCATTGAGAATTGTAAGACTTGACACTTACCACTGAGTTTTGAATTAACAAATAGCCTTTAATTTCATAGAAAAGCCCTTGTCAAAATTTGCTCCAATTCGTTATTTGAAGAGAGCTGCCTCAAAGCTTTTTTTTCTTTCTTTAGAAACTAATTCTCAGCAAACTGACACAAGAACAGAAAACCAAACACTGCATGTTCTCACTCATAAGAGGATGTTGAACAATGAGAACACATGGACACAGGGAGAGAAGCATCACACACTGGGGCCTGTTGGGAGCTGGGGGGCTAGAGGAGGGATAGCAGGGGGTGGGGGGATTGGGGAGGGATAACATTAGGAGAAATACCTAATGTAGGTGGTGGAGGGGTGGATGCAGCAAACCACCATGGCATGTGTATACCTATGTAACAATCCTGCACAATCTGCACATGTACCCCAGAACTTAAAGTATATATATAAAAAAAGTACTTGCTACAAAGTTGAATGACTTCCTTTTAATGTTGCAATCACTTGTTTCTAAACTTAAAATTTGAGTAAATTTTTCTTATTATATTCTTCTAATTTCTGGCTATAATTTGCAAAAGATTTATTTTTTTGTGGAACAAGATTTTCAGAGGTAATTAAAAGTAGTCTCCTATTAGGAAGACCGCTAATAAGACCAACACGTTATATAACTTCTTTAAGATTTAACAGGCTTTTATATTTACTTCGCCTGGGAGATTAGGCTTTTAGTAGGTAATGACTTTCGTTGTAACATTGAGAAAGATGAGACACTGCTATTATAACAGGCTAGGATCAAACTCTTCTATTAGAGCTTTTTAAGTCTTGTTTCTGTGTTCCACATTGCTTTTTATAATTAGTTTCAAGTTTAATGATATAAAATTTGAGGGGAAAAGGAAAGAAGAACTTATGTGAAAATCCACATTTGCAACTGGATAAGTTTTAAGCTATTTAGCATAGACCTTGATGGCCTATGAAGGCAGAGATGCCCTAATATAGAAACAAAGGGATTTATAACTGTGGTATAGCCGTGAAATTATACTTTCTCCCCTAGAGATAGAGATTATATTCTAGGGCTAGAAGATTGTCCTTAAGAATAAGGTCAATGTCTACGGGTGGGTATTAAACTTGATATTTTATTGTATAAAAATTCTTAATATAAAATGGAATGTATCTTGTGAAGAGGTTGCCTATAACTAAGGAATAATTGTCTTAATATTTACTCTTACCAGTCAACAAGGCAGACATGAATACTCCCTTGAATAGATGTCAATATTTAAATATAAAAGAAGAAAGATACATTGTTAATAAGTGTATAACAAGATTCAATTTTATTAGTAATCAACAAATGAAAATGACAACAAAGTAAGTTGTCACTTTGCCTATTAAATTTGAAGGGATCAGATTGTCAATATCCCATATTAGTGACAGGGTGGAGTACCGAACATTATTCGTGCAAGCAGGATGTGAGCGATCCATACAAGTAGGAAGTTTAGGGCAATGTAATACACATATTAAAAAAATTTCAAAAAGCATATACATAGTCTGACTCAGCAATCCCACTTCTAGATTAATCTCAAGGAAATAATAGGACAAGTCCAAGAGTATTATTGGTAGCTTTAGAAATACCTAAATGTTATTTTAAAACATTAGTTAAATGTTAATACAATTAAATATTATGCAGCCACTAAAAAGAGTGGTATATGAGTGATATTTATATATCCTGATGAGAGCTGATTCCTCATGAATCTCTCACATTCGTCTCTCACATTCATGTATGACTTGAGAACAGAGGTGCTGACTGCCTTAGCTTCAAACCGTATTTACAAGGATGCTTGCCTAGTGAACAACCTTGGAAAAGAGATAGCGTTTTCCTCCAGAGCAAAGCACAGGCATGCTTACTACCCAGTATAGAAGATTCAGATTCTTTTAAGGTTAGGGTTCTTCTCCTTTAACACAGTCCAGAGCATGTGTGCAGGTATCACCTGGCCCTCTTTGTTCTGGAGGGCTGGAAATTGATATAGGAAAATATTGACATTCTGACTATTGCTATTTCTGTGAGTAATGGTCATTTATTGCTGACTTGGGAGTCTTGCATCTTTTATCAGTACAATGGATTGAATATTTATGCCCTGCACAAATTCATATGTTGAAATCCTAACCCTTAAGATAATGGTATTTGGAGGCAGGACCCATAGGAGGTTAATTTTAGATGTTAACTTGACTGGATTAAGTGATACTTGGATAGCTGATAAAGCATTATTTTTGTGTGTGTCTGTGAGGTTTTTTTTACAGTGGAATGAGTAAAGAATATCACCTTCACCAATGCATCATCCAGTCAGTTGAGGGCCCAAATAGAACAAAAATGTAGAAGATTTTCTCTCTCTCAGCTGGGACATCCATCTTCTCCTGTCCTTACACATGAGTGCTTGTGGTTCTCAGGCCTCTGGACTCAGACTGAGACTTAGACTAGTATCTCCCCTAGCTTTTGGGCCATCAGACTTGAACCGAATTATACCATTGGCTCTCCAGTGTGCAGAGAGCAGATCATGGGAGCTCTCAGCCTCCATAATCTCATGAACCAATTTTCATAATCAACTTTCTTAGGTATCTGTGTATCTATTCATTTGTCCTCTTTGTTCTGTTTCTCTGGAGAATCCTGATGAACACACCACTGTTTGGTGGCTTGTAATTTATTTAACCAGACTTCCATTGATAGTTCCAGTTTTTGACTGGTATAAACAATACCACAATAAATATTCTTATATAGATATCTTGATGGATATATACCTACAAACTAAATAAAAATATTCTCAGACCTGTGCTGAAGGGTTTTGATCCCTTGGCTTGGTTGGGAGCCAGAAGCTGATTTTACAGTACTAGGTTTTTGAAAAATAAACAAAAGTTATTAAGTAGTATATATAGTATGACCTCATTTTGAATACATGAATGAGTAAAAGTCTGAAGAAAAGCTACAGAAATATTAGCAGTGGTTAATTCTGGGTTATGACTTTTATACCTCTTTATAATCTTTCATATTTTCTGATATTTTTTGCACCATGCATGCATTACCTTTGTAATTAGAAGGGCAATAAAGTTACTAAAATTTAGAAGCAGTATGCAGCAAAGCAAGGATGGAAAAATGGAATAGAGACACAAGTAATTAAAAGATGTGAATTAATGGTTTCATGTCAAAAATGATGTGAAAGGTTTTTTTTTTTTTGAGATGGGGTTTTGCTCTTGTTACCCAGGCTGGAGTGCAGTGGCACGATCTTGGCTCACTGCAACCTCTGCCTCCCAGGTTCAAGCAATTCTCCTGCCTCAGCCTCTCGAGTAGCTGGGATTACAGGCATGCACAACCATGCCAGGCTAATTTTGTATTTTTAGTAGAGACGGGGTTTCACCATGTTGGATAGGCTGGTTTCAAACTCCTGACCTCAAGTGACCCACCCGCCTCGGCCTCCCAAAGTGCTGGGATTACAGGCATGAGCCACCACGCCCGGCCCACAGATTTTTTTAAAAATATATTTTATTGCACTTTAGGTTCTGGGGTACTTGCGTAAAACACGCAGGATTGTTGCATAGGTACGTACATGGCAATGTGGTTTGCTGCCTCCATCGCCTCCCCCATCACCTATATCTGGCCTTTCTCCCATGTTATCCCTACCCAACCTCCCTACCCCTGCTGTCCGTCCCCTAGTCCCCCACAACAGACCCCAGTGTGTGATGTTCCCCTCCTTGTGTCCATGTGTTCTCATTGGTTAACACCCGCCTATGAGTGAGAACATGTGGTGTTTGATTTTCTGTTTTTGTGTCAGTTTGCTGAGAATGATGGTTTCCAGATTCATCCATGTCCCTACAAAGGACACGAACTCATTGTTTTTATGGCTGCATAGTTTTCCATGGTGTATATGTGCCACATTTTTCTTGTCCAGTGTATCATCGATAGGCATTTGGGTTGGTCCAGGTCTTTGCTATTGTAAACAGTACCACAATGGACATAAGTGTGCATGTGTCCTTATAACAGAATAATTTATAATCCTTTGGGTATATACCCAGCAATGGGATTGCTGGGTCAAATGGAATTTCTATTTCTAAGTCCTTGAGGAATAGCCACACTGTCTTCCACAATGGTTGAACTAATTTACACTCCCACCAACAGTGTAAAAGTGTTCCTATTTCTCCACATCCTCTCCAGCATCTGTTGTCTCCAGATTTTTTAATGATCGCCATTCTAACTGGCGGGAGGTGGTATCTCAATGTGGTTTTGATTTATATTTCTCTAATGACCAGTGATGATGAGCATTTTTTCATATGTTTGTTGGCCTCATGTATGTCTTCTTTTGTAGAGTGTCTGTTCATACCCTTTGCCCACTTTTGCATGGGGTTGTTTTTTTCTTGTAAATCTGTTTTAGTTCTTTGTAGATTCTGAATATTAGCCCTTTGTCAGATGGGTAGATTGCAAAATTTTTTTCCCATTCTGTTGGTTGCCGGTTCACTGTAATGATTGTTTCTTTTGCTATACAGAAGCTCTAAGTTTAATTAGATCTCATTTGTCTATTTTGGCTTTTGTTGCCAATGCTTTTGGTGTTTTAGTCATGTAGTCCGTGCTTATGCCTATGTCCTGAATGGTTTTGCCTAGGTTTTCTTCTAGTGTTTTTATGGTGTTAGGTCTTATGTTTAAGTCTTTAATCCATCTGGAGTTAATTTTAGTAAGGTGTCAGGAAGGGGTCCAGTTTCTGCTTTCTGCGCATGGTTAGCCAGTTTTCCCAACACTATTTATTAAACAGAGAATCCTTTCCCATTGCTTGTTTTAGTAAGGTTTGTCAAAGATCAGATGGTTGTAGACATGTGGCAATGCCTCTGAGGCCTCTGTTCTGTTCCATTGGTCTATATATCTGTTTTGGTACCAGTACCATGCCGTTTTGATTATTGTAGAGTTGCAGTATGGTTTGAAGTCAGGTAGCATAATGCCTCCAGTTTCGTTCTTTTTGCTTAGAATCGACTTGGCTATGAGGGCTGTCTTTTGGTTACATATGAAGTTTAAGATTTTTTTTTCCAGTTCTGTGAAGAGGGTCATAGGTAGCTTGATGAGGATAGCGTTGAATCTACAGATTACTTTGGGCAGTATGGCCATTTTCACAATATTGATTCTTCCTAACCATGAGCATGGAATGTTTTTCCATCTGTTTGTGTCCTCTTGTATTTCCTTGAGCAGTGGTTTGTAGTTCTCCTTGAAGAGGTCCCTTACATTCTTTGTCAGTTGTATTCATAGGTATTTTATTCTCTTTGTAGCAATTGTGAATGGCAGTTTGTTCTTGATTTGGCTCTCTTGAAGTCTGTTATTGGTGTGTAGGAATGCTTGTGACTTTTGCACATTGATTTTGTATCCTGAGACTTTGCTGAAGT